>JACMIG010002925.1:0-13606 GCA_014805385.1 Levipalatum texanum | reverse complement strand
TCGGGGACCTTCCGACTCGAAATTTGGCAACTTGCCAACGAAACAAATTAATTATTTGACGACTGATAGATTACAGTAGCACAACTCATAATGCACAGGCTGCGAGATCTGAGAATTTGGCAAGCTTCCAATATGGTGGCAGGTGCGAAATTTGAATTTCGCGCCGTCCCTGTTTCTCAGGCCCGGCGTACAAGACGCTCTATCTCACCACAGAAGCATCTACACGCTTAGTGAAATATACCATACGATAGCATTTTTCAAACTCTACCAGCTGAACATAGTCACATATGAGAGTCGGAAGGTCCCCGAACCCCTCCTTTAAGCCTTAGGACCAGCACGTTCTGGACGTCAATGATTGTGGATGGAAACTCGTTAGAAGGAGAGGACAACGGCCACTTAGAGCATTCCACGAGGGCAAACAGGATATTGGGCATTTCGAGAATGCGTTCGAACTTCCAGAGGGAAGTTGTTCGGGAACTGGGATCTTGGAGAATTTATGATTCTCGTTCATATCTTCGATTTATGCCGCGCCCGCGATAATAAAGCGGGGGAGGAACGTGAACATGACTCGGGATTTTAAATGAAAGCGCGGATTATGCTGAACATGAGCCGCGTTCCCAGAATCGCGAGGAGTGTAAAACTGACGAGAGTAAGAATTGCCTGGGCGCATGACAATTTCGAAAGTCATGGCGTCTCAGATTCAGCCTTCGAATTACTCCCTAAAACCACATATCTTTAGCGGTAAATTCCAGAGTAAGGGAGGTTCCACTTTTATAGGCGCTGGCCACTGCGAAGTCCGGACTCCGCCCAAAATCTCAATGAGACGATATCAGCGAGGGTGGGCAGCATCGGAACATCTTCTCCAAGTGAATAACACGCAAATAGAAGAGGTCTAAAATGTCTGGCGTATCTCTATTTGATTAGTCCCTCATCTGCGACTCGACAAAGGAAGATACGCCAGACATTTCGGTCCTATTCAGCCAACACAACCATCCATTCCTCCCCCTCCTGGAAGCGTCAGAAACGAGGATAGCGCCATCAGCGAAAGCAAGCTGCAGATTTGACAAGGGCACCAAAACAAATCCGGGGGGCATATTTTGGTAGACTTCGGGTTGAGCTCAAGGACTCTCTTTTGCAAGGAAAATACGTGCAAAGGGTACTTGTGCACTTTGCAGCTACCAAACGGCTTCTGCCCAATAATATTGCCGAGAACCCAAAAGCTTCAGTGCACGAGAAATCCTCAAACTGACTGCGCGTTGATCTATCGCTAGGATAAGTTCTATGCCCAGAAGACATACAATGAGTGCAACATCGCAGGATAGAAGTGTTTCAAACAACTCTGACAGCCTCTCGGGAACTCTCCAGTTCATACTCCAACTGGACACAGAGAGCGAAGACTTGAAAGAATGCGTTGACGTGTTCTTTGCCATTCATCAATGTTCACAACGGACTCATGTCACACACAACAGAAGACGGGTTCACTCCTCGGACCAGAAGCTCTGGCGGATTGAATTCCACCGAGGACTCGTCTTCTTATGCTCGCTGGGATTCCCAGGAATAGAGACACACCTCGTCATGGAGGAGAGAAAGGGATGAAGAATAAAGGGAGAGAATCTCGGGCAACAAAGGCATATGGAGCCTGGAGCCCGTCCATCTAACGAGGGATAAAGGAGAATGGAGAGGGCGCAGACAGCCCGAATTCTCCCGACGTCAACCTCGTGTAGCCCAAGGAAGATCGGATAAAGATGGATTGTGAGGGAGGAGGCGAGCCGAGAGCCGAGCGAATTAGTGAACGTCTCAGGCTCGATTTAGCGCCCCGAGCAAGATTTAAAATAGCCCCTCCCCTCGCAGATTAATTGAGCAACGTGACGCTTGCAAAATCAGAAATGACCCCCGTGAATGCAGGCTTTCTAATTTGGGAACCCTTCCAAGGAATTGTATTCACTGCAAAGTTGGACGTTCGCTAAACACCGGAAGTCTGTCTTCTTAAATGAAACGAGTGGCGGGGCAGGCTCATTCAAAAGTGGGATCGTTATACACAAGAAGTCAGAATAGTATTGGCAACTAGATCTGTCCCGATGATCGGAACAGACTACGGTAGCTGAGTCAGGGTGAAAGGTGAGAGGGGGTCGAGGATACCTCTCACTCCATCGGATATTCCTGGACGATGAGTCGAGAGTAGCAGAAAAGTGACACACGAAGGTGTATAGATTGCGAAGGGCCACAGAGTTTCCCCCCTGGGTTCACATGGATCGGATTACCAAGAGAATGGACTCCTGTTCATTCGGGCACAAATCTTTGCAGATTGTGAAAGAAGGAAAACTTTTGGAATAATATGGGTACACCATGCACCTGAACTAATACAAAACAATATAATTTACGAGTCATGCTCGGAAAGACGATAACCCTAACGATCCGGCTCAACGGGCGCCACGTCTCTCGCGTTTCATCAACACAACAGGTGCTTCGGGGTTCACGACTCTGTGAAACCAAGTGGCCCTTCGAGTTCCCCCCCAAACCTCATAAAATACGAGGGCGGGGAGAATGAGCCCTTTTGCTCTGTCATCCTTGATCCCCGAGACGGCACTAATTGGAGTTACGACCTCTCATCGAATTGCGCTGCCCTCGAAAAGATGAGGGTGGAGGGTAATTTTCTCTCGAAAACCAATTGCACTGGCCAGGAGATGATTGGAATGGCTGACTTCGAACGAAAAGAGAAGGGAGAATTGGCGACCTCTGCAACTTTGAAGACTACTGGGAATAGGAGTCATCATTTATGCAGCGGCAGGAGGTGTTCTTCCTCCCGCGGGTATTCCGGGAAAGCTACTGAATGAGAGGAGAGCACGGCGCGATTCAATTGAATGTTTATTCAAAGGGGAAGAGGTCAGAAGCATTCTAGAGACGGGGAGATTTTCGAGAATCGCTTTGAGACTATTATGGGGTTGCCAAATAAAGAGAAATGGCCACGGCCTCTCGTGGGTGGGAAAAGGCAGAAGACTACATAGGTTTCTGGGCTCTCAGAGTGGCTGGAGAGAGACTATAGCAAAATAAGAGGACCCAGACGACAAATCAAAAGATATTGGGAGGACCCGAGTGGGTCCTCTTCAGCTTGACATGGCGATCCCATATCGGAGAAGGGCCTTTGTTTTGGGAGGAGAGGAAGGGAAGAGTGGTCCCCGCCCCCTTTGCCCCCAGGAGAATATCCCTTGCTGCCGTGATAACAAACGACTAAAAGGGGGCGCGATCCTTTAGTCTTTGGGTCTCCACGCGGGGGAATTCCAGTAAGAGAGGGTGGAGGATGGATGGGGGGAATCGAGATAGAGGCCAGCCACCAAGGGACCTCGTTTCCACCCTCTGGCCAGCAGATAAAAAGAGGCTGGGTGAGTCTTCTTGCAAAGGATCTCTGAGCACATATGGGGGCTCAAACACTGGGAAATTGTACCTACTTACAATTGGAACCTGCGTGTTGATGGACTCAATGCCCGAAAAGGGTCCTCACAATCAGACATCGGAGAAATTCTAGACACCCTTTCATGGTGTTCCCATGCAAACGTAGCCTGAAGTAACTGGACTCAAAGCCCTAAGAAGATTCAAACACCGGGAAATTCTAGACTCCTTAACTACAGGGTGTTCCTGCAAACGGATACAAGAGCTTCGAAAAGATGGACTCAATGCCCTCGTCCTACGCAGAACCTTTAGAAGCCACTTCCCAATGAAAGGGCCGAGTGTTGGTGACGCAAGCAAGAGAAGATACGTGGACCGTATCGCTCGGTGAGTGGGCCGCTCTCTCCAAAGGAAGAGTTCCCCCCGATGCTCTGCATGGGGGAGAGGGTTACGGGGAATCTCTGGACTCCCAAAGAGATCCGTCCAGAGAATGAGGAGGGGGAGATGGCTTCCCGTAACGAACCGGGGGACATTTGTAACCAAAACTTTGTAAAGTTGCATTTTACCTTGCGTCGGGCTTGTATTCCACAGAAATAAATTATGAAGAATGTTGTGTAAAGGTTTCCTATATTTTTCTAATTCCCAGGGCCACCTTTTTACCGTATTGCTTCCTCATCTTTCTTTGAAGGTGTCCAGATATTCAATTTGCGCTATCACATGTCCAAAATTCCCTGAGGACCCATCACTTTTCACTACTCCGGCAGAAACATCGCAGACTGGCATGGATCGAGCCGGGGAAGGGTAGGGGGAGGGTGAGATATGGGCGGAAATCACTCTCCCGAGGCCAACTCGACTTCCTCCATTGCAACACTACCCGGAAGTGAAAGAAGTGAACGCTTGGTTTGGCCCGATCAAGAAGTCATTTCGCTGCCTGACTTGTCCGTTTTGAAGTTACCCTCGAGCTCTGTGATACCTGAGACCTTCTGCAGCCAGTGTTAGGAGGGCGAGACAAGGAGAATTGCCCCTTGTGTGCAAGGAAGGACTGAGAAGTGACAAGAGCACTCGCTCCCCGATTCCGTGCATGAATGAGTAGCTGTCAGAAGCAGCATCCTTTACCTCCATGACGAATCCTCTGGTTTATTATAAGAACCACATAGTACCCGATATACGGCCAAGTTCACTCGAACCAGGAAAACAGCAGTCCCTCTCCCATTCGAGACCATTCTGCCCCGTCAACAGCAGCCTCTCGGGAGATTTGGAAGGGCCCGCGAAATCTGACAACTGAACTATGTGTTTATGTGCGCTCCCGAAATGAGTAATGTACTCGCCCGATACTAGACTAGACCACTAAAGTAGTGTTCGAGGAAGTTCCGAGGGCGTCTGATGTTACGCACTTTTTTAGATCACATCACTATTTTCCGACACCAGACAGAAAAATATGGGCCCCAAAAGACGTTTTTAAAGTTCGGAGATACGAGCTACACACTAAACCACAAAAGTTGCACGCAACTCCGGCCATCGTGGACCCACTCGACCGTAATAAACTTGGTGAATGGCTCCGGGGGCACCTTTCCGCCTCTCTCTCGAGTTGACGTCCAGGGCCCACATTTTAGTGGCCTCTTGGAAGACTCGATCTACGATTTCTGCTCCGCCATTCTTCTTCGCATCATAAAATGTCCAAGCGAGAAACATTCCAGAAGGCGAGTGCCGGGGAACCGCCGTCAGCGTCGACGAAGCGAACGGGGAATACATTAGAAGAAGGCATGCAGCAACCACGCAAAACTGTCCATTCCGCCGAGATCGAAAGGCTGCAGGTGATTGAACTCGAGGGAAGGGAGAATCTAACAGAATTCCAGGAACGCATCGCGGATCTCGTCGTGGAGAATGATACACTACAACAGAAACTGACGTCGTCAACGTTCAATACCAACGATGTCATTGGGTATCTGAAGGGGGCGGTGGAGGACAAGGATGGAGAGGTTAGTTGATGAAGTCCAAGTTCCACCATTATCGAAATTATATACTCATTGTTAGCAAAAAATCATATGCTAAAAACTATAATTTTTCGGATACTGAAATGAGTCGTTGTGAGGAAAAAGGCGATTGGGAGCCTTGGCCAGGCAGATTTCGATTATGTGAAGAATGATTTGAGGCTATGAAGGTACTCACATCTGACGGATAGAACTGTGATGAGTAAGAGTGAAGCCGCCCTTGGCCTCGTGGCCGGGTACGAATGTCCCCGCGATGCTATCCCTTCTATCAGACTTGGCCTCCCTCCAATTGGATGGAATCTCTAATGGATTAGCGTCGTTCAGGCGGCCAAGCTGATTAGAAGACCGACGGGAGAGAAATTGGGACGCGGACCACGTGGAGGAATCCACGAGGGAATTCCGAGCGATGATTCAGCCAATAATTTTAGATCGCCCGACTCGAGGACGGGACGCAACGACTGCGGAAGGAGGGCGAGAATGCCATCAAGTAATATTAGGTTGGCACGTAATTTTCTTTAAGCTCAAGCTTCTTTGGCCTGTACGACTCGTCGCTTTAGGATAACAACCTTGACCTCTTGTGGGTGTATCAAGGGCACCTTGGTAATGATGCATGTTAACTTAGATATGAGCTACCAGTAAAGGTGGCCTTGCGGGTGTTCAAAATAATCCAAATGGCGCAAATAAGTAGCATTTCTTCGAATTATTAATTTAAAATCCCGAATCACTCGATCCAGTCGAAAATTGTGGAATTAGTAGATATGTGTCCGGGGCGTACCATGATTATAGCCTTGCCAATTTTAGCGGTCTATTGGGGAGGCTACAAAAATAAATTGACGGCATTCCACATTCGGAGGCATTCAAAATCTTCTTATTCGGTATCTTCGCTCTCAAATCACCAACGAAACTTAGAATCAGCTGATCAATAGTATGAATGTGTTCCTATGGGTCTTCTGTCTATAGCGTACAAGGGGTTTCCCAAGAGCTGGTGGCCCGAGGAAGATATAGGGAAGAATGAGCTTAAAGAAAATTTCGTGCCAACCTAATATTATATTGTTGAGATACAGACAGCCGTTAATTCCGACTCAATTTATATTTAGTCAATTATAAATGTCTTCTTGAGATCCGAGCGCGAACGCCACATGGCCATCGAAGAGTCGCTGCGAAACGAAATCGAGATGGCGCACTCTGAAATTCGCATTATGAGTAAGTTTTGATTTGGCGACTTGTCAGGTTCGCGCTACGTTTCAGACACGCAACTCGGAAACCAGCATCGCATGCAGCTGGAGATGGGCGAAATGGCGGAGAAGATGACGGCCATGAGGTGGTTTGGCTTTGTGCCAAACCTTTTTGGAAAAAAATTTAAAAAATTAAATTATAGACGACGCCTCGATGACCAGGATGAGCAGTTGAAGAGGAAGGCCGCGGATGAGAGTACAGTCAAGGTCTTAGCCGAGAATAAGTGAGGAGCAAAAGAAGTTGTTTCTGCGTTTAGAGAAATGCATTAGTTCTTACTACGTTTAGAGGCGGAACAATATATTACCTGCAGGATCCGTGCCGAGCTGACGGTCCTGTTCGGCAAGCAGCTCAAGGTGCTGCGCGACGAGTATAACCTGCAGAAGGAAGGAGAGCTGATCATGAATCAGAAGGTATTGTTTTGATGTTTTCGCTCTAAAGCACTCCTAAAACAGAGCATTGAGTAAACGGCACAATTCAGAAATGCGACATTAAAGAAGGGGTAGGAGGAACTTTCCTGATTACGGTCATTATGGAAAACCAGACCACACAAAGGCCAAAGTGCAACCAGACTCAGGCCAAAGTGCATTTTGTCAACAATTGCCCCAATGCAAATTTGGTTCCTCCTACCCCTTCTTTAAAAACGATAATTTTGCAGATGATCGAACGTCTCGAAGCCGAGATAATCAGCAAGAAGGCGGAGATCGATCGGGCTCGACAGGATGTTGGAAACAACTTGAACTTTGATATTTCCCCCATTTTTAGCTCGAAGAAGCGAAGGCGAAGATCGACGAGGGCGTCAAAGCGAAGGAAGAGGCAGATGTTGACAATACCAAGCTGCGCCAGCTGCTGGAGAAGAGCAGCATACTGGTTTGGGCTATACTCTGTTTAGCAGACGTCAAGTGTATTTAGCTGATGTGAGATTTGAATTGATAGATCCTTTTTAGACGGAGAAGGCGCTGAAGGACACGAAGCGGCGCCTGGAGGAGAGCGAAAAGAAGCGAACGGCGACACTGACGCAGTACAATGATGTCGTGGCATCGTTTAGAACTGAGGTAAGTGGGAATGACTGAGAGAAAGACGAATACAGACAGATAGACACAAATACAGTAGACACGCACATTGACAGCTAAATACAGATGTAACATCCCGACGAGCTTAGAAACGTTCGAACTGGCACATTGACAGAACCGCTGGCACACAGACTTATGGACAGACTGACGAACGACGGTTCTGTTCCGGATAGACTCACGTTGCAGAACACCGAGCTGGCCGAGCAGCTCAAGAAAGCGGACGGCCGCGTCGACGAAGTGGAGGAGTTGCTGAGCAAGGAGAAGGTGAGGGAATTGAACTGACGACTTTCGCGACTACTTCTGCGTCATCAACCATACCACCATGATTTCAGGACGCACGCGATTCCACAGTCCGCGCCCACGCCACGCAGAACGAGAGACTGGCGGAGCTGAAGAAGTTCCTCGATCTGGCTCTGTACCCTGGAGATTCGAGGTATTAGGGAAAAGCTTATCGGGAGCCCATGAAGTGCAAATATTTTCTAGGAACTTCTATGTTTTGTATTAGCCTACCTCAAAATGAGTGCATTTGATGTGCTCAAAGAGTAAAATTCGAACGTCTTGAAGGTTCCTGACTGTCTCTTCGGTGACTTCTTCTTTTCTTTTATTCAGTTCGTTCCAGCAACGACGACCTCCTGGCGGAGAACGAGCACGCCCTCTTCGCCCGCCTCGCTATTATTCTTGGCCAGATACCGATCGTCAAGTGAATGAAGAACAGTTTCAAGATAGTCTTTATCCTCGCTGCGCGGCGTGAGCAACGAAAAACGTGAATTTGAAAGGAATTAAGAGCACGTCGAACGATTCTTTAATTTGAGAGTTATTTTGCCGTTTTTGAAACAATTTTCAGAAACTTCGAAAGTCAAGGCAACTTCTGACTATTATTTTTGTGAACATTATTTTGAATATTATTTTTGCGAACACGTCCGCCAACGTGAAGCGGCACGAGCTTTTTGGATGGGCACGGGATTTGCACACTTACATCATTGTTCTGGGAGTTCGATGTTCTATCTCTTCATGTAATCAAAGATTCCCATGAAGCCACCGGTACACAGCGACGGGTCGATCGAGAGTTCGCGGCGTCGGAAGAAGCGACGGATGAACTCGAGTCTGAAAAATCACCGTGGACATGCCCCGCCTCTTCTGTCAGTCCGGCGCATTTATACTGTGGATGTGCAGAAGTTGTTTCTTTTATCGTTCTTTTTTTCTGCACCTCCACAATATCATAGAGAATATTTCCCCCTTTCCACCAAAATTACACTCAGAGCATTATGGACTGAAATTTGGATCGATTGATTTGAGATTCTAGAAGACTCGAAGAAGCACAGGGGTGTCAGAATCTACGACTGGATCGGGATCTCAGCCCCATTACATGTGTTTCCAAGCGTTGTCCTGCATTCGGTCTACCAGTCTGGAAGTGAATTTGGTGGTCGTTTTCCAAATGCATCTCCTCCGAGGGGTTTGGTCCAGGCGAAAAATGATCGACATAGGAAAAACCGCGAGAGCTTGTACTACAATTCTATACAGCCCGTTTTTCGAAATTCCTTTCCTAACCCGAGAACGAACTGCTCAAAAAGACCAACTTTGCGAAATTGAAAAGTTAAGAACTGTCATAGAATGCTGATAAATTGATATTGAGAAGCGCGAAAAAACAGAAAGATGCGGCTCGTCGAGCTCTACAAGATGGTTATGCGTTTGCACAGAAACATTAATATTAGCGCATCTTAGCGCGCGAAATGTCCTTTTTCTGCTCATTGACCATATTTCCAAATGCATCTCCTCCGAGGAGAAACATGCTAGAGTACTGCGCTTTGCACCAAAAGATGCGCCATGATCTTCTCCACAATTCTATACAGCCCTTTTTTAAAAAATGTTTTCACATTTCAAGATAAAAACGAAAATATGGTCAAAATCGTTTAAAACGCCTGTCTGGAGCTCAATTAGCATGTAGACAGACGAGTCATCGACTCATTCTCGTCTCACTTTTCTCGGCCATTTTCTCCAGGCCAAACGAAATTCTTGACACCCCTGTGTTAAGAAGGTTGCGTTAGACGTCACTGACAGAGTGATTGAGGCGGCGACGAGCATTCCCCAGACACAGGCAGCCACGCTCATCAACTGCAGAATAACACATCGATCGTGTGTCTTGAATTTTTTGGCATTGTTAAAGCTTTCAGAAAATTGATAGAAAAAAAATTATGAACCCTGGTGGACTCTGTGTGCTTGCGTCCGTAATCGGAATCGACCGTGTAGTTCCTGTAGTGATATATTCCGTTCTCCGCCTTCGACGACATGCGCTTACAAGACTTCTTGTAGGACTCGCATAGGGTGGAAAAAGCTGAGGAAGGCCAGCAAGGCAGTCATGTAGAGAAGGCAGCCAGTCTTCTTCTGAACTTTTCAGTGTTAGGCAGTAGTTTTGCCATCAATGTGTTAAAATTGGTCTCGTCCCTAGCCGTTGTTGGACGAACGCTGGTGCCATATGAAAAATGTGCATAACATGACAATGGATAGATTAACCTTACGAATTGTAAATGCCGCCAAAATTTCTCGGTCACTTACGCGATAAACGCTAACAATCGCCTGAGGTGCCACAATCGGAAAGCAAAGAAAGACGAACTGAAAGAGCTGGAATTAAAATATTTCAGCCAATATTAACCCACTACTATAGCCACCATCTCTTTTCGATTGAAGTAGAAGGTCCACGCGGAATCTTCCTGACCCTAAAAATGGGTATTCGTTTCCACAAAAGAAAGTGATACCGTTAGCAATGCAATTGCAATGTTGATGACGACAGTGGCCAGGATGAAGAAGTGAACGAATGCAATGCAGACGACAGCTGGCTGCAATTATTATTTTTACGTCGCGGTTATTACGGATGCATTATATTCAGGACGAACTTTCATAAAGTTATCGTTTCATAATATATGTAATAGGTTATAATCATTGACCGGCTACACTTGGATCTACCAAAATGAAATAATTCCAAAAATACCAGCGCTATCGTCGACATCTTGCTGCACCCAAATTGATCTTCTTTCTGTTCGTCGAACGGAGCAGTTTTTTCTTCATTGAAAAACCATTTCAAGAGCTCGTCACGCCGCGGCTCTTCTACAATCAAATATTAAAAAAATACAATACATTCGACGTTCGAACCTGGCTCCTCTGGGCTGGACGTTAGCGCTATTAAGAGATAGGCAAGCTTATGGCGAGTAGACATATCGAGGGATCGATCAAGTTGAGTGAAAAGGAGGCGAGCACCTTCCCGCCAGTTGTTGATTTGAATCGGTGCAGCATCCTCGCCGCCTCTCCTGCCACAGAGACAACAGGAATGGAGAGACGCTGATGGGCAGAGAAAGAACCTTCGAGTAATAGATGAATGGCTGACAGGCGATGCCCTCTCCCCCGTTCACTTTTTGCCTCCCCTGCTGGCAGGAGGTCGCCCACCCGACCTTCTTCCCCTCGTTCAAACGGCTGGTTTCGGGTTTATGGGTTGAGAGGCGCCCGATATTGGGGGTGGTCCAGATACCTCGTGAGATCGGTGAAAAAGCAGTACAGGGGGAACATGTCGTTTGAAATGCTAAAACAAAGCCCACAACATTACTAAAACCTTCCGGGATCATTACCTACGGCGAGCGTGATCACATGCCGTTGCGAGGTCCAACTACCCCGGATCCTATGTCACACTAACCCGCCGGGCTGACAAGAAGAGTGGAGTGGTGCGATTTTCCCCTGAATAGCTCAGGTCTCGAGGCTCTAGAACCCAATTCGCAAAATCCGATCCGAATAGTAGGTGTTTCAGAATTTACGGATGTTCGGAATATGCGAAATCCTCTTCCCGTTGCCGACTTACAATTACTCAGGATAGGTCAAGGTGTCTTTTTCCACTATTACTGCATCTCTGTCTTGCTGTCTGATTGTGAGGCAGAAATTCGTGGACAATTTGTAATTTCTAAGAAACAGATATGGTCCAGATGTGAACAGGGGCGGTAAATCGAACCATCTCAAAGGAACCGGGGCTCCACAAATGGGAGACAAGAGAGGGAGTTATTGAGTCCACCATTAACCTAATTTCCCCTTATCCCGGAGCGGCCGACACATTTTCATCCACCTTTCCCAACCCCTCCCCCTTCCACTTCCATCTTCCTCCCATTATTATGGTGCTCAAGGCCCTTTTCGCTCTCCTTGCCCCTGCTTGGTCGACTCTTCCATAGACCTCACCATGCTCGACCAGAGATATTGTCGAAAGACGACTCTCCCGTATTTTTCGCTACTTGAAATTCTCTTGATCCATTCCCGCGACAGACAAACATATTGCTGGTCACCAAGAGCAATAAAATTCTCACCCAAATGCTCCACGTTTTGGTGCTCGACAATGGAGAGAGTCGCTCAGGAACGTATTTGTAATGTTTTTGGTCTAATAACTGCCACTTCTTCGTGCTCGCGTCCAATATATCAAATGTTCTGTGTTTGTTTGAGCCATCATTCAATTTCCATTGCAGGAGAACTTCTACGCAGTCCAAATTCAACAACATGCCGTGCAAATCGCCAAATTTTGGTTGGTAAATAACTTTAAATAATTTTTAAAGATTTCCAACAACTCACAGCAAGAGACCTCGAAGCGCTTATTTTATTCGAAATGTATTTTAACCCTCCCTTCCTTCTCAGATCCTCGAAAACGCCATGAACAATATAGACAACATGGGCAACTGCATAACTGGCTGTTCTTGAGGATACTTCCTATACGATGCGGTTATTTAGTTCATTGTCGAATCTCCACCTATTTCTGTGCATAGCGCTTGTTAAATGGAGTGCTGTTATATCTGTAAACTAGTTTAGGAAAAGTTGACGAGTGTTTGATTTCGTGGAAACGGATCCTAAGGATGTCTTGCGGGCAAACAGGTTCAGATAATGCTACCGGAAATATTGTAGACCACTGAAACGGCATCGGAAGGATGCAATGTGAATTCACCAAGTAAAACAACGTGCCTCTCGAATGGAGGCTTCGGAAAGAATTGCCCGTTAAAAGATGGGCATGTGGTGAGTGTCTTCAGCTGTTATAAACGACACATTTATAACACAATCGCATACGTTAACCCGTTCATTTCGCAGGCACGAAATGGACGGGATTTTTTTATTGCCAAGAATCACAACGGTGTAAATGTTTTTAACAAACTCATATGATTTCTGTAACGTTCTTATTGAGTCCACTTTGGCTTGGTGTGGGAAAAAAATTGCCCCAGCAAGCTCCCGTAAACCCGCCACGGTCAACCGATAGATAAATCGGGCTCTACGCGGAGAAAGATCGGAGAAATTTATACACCTTTGTGGTTCCTTGCAATACTACTTTTCTGCATTTTTTGCGGGGACGACATTTTTACCTGACGTGGAGGACGTATTTATTCCACGTCAGGTTCCAACTTTCTCCTGAAATTGCCTTTGCAGTGAGCTGGTGATAGCCAATATCGTTCAACTAACGCCCCGCAAGAAGATCATTTTCTTAACCGCATAATCAGTTAATTTAAAATGATTGATAAAATATATGGCCGATTACAATGAAATTTAGGAGCGTCTTACAATTAGAATATACGAAGACCAGCCGTCCGCAGCCGCCTACGGCGGCTGCGTCTGACTGGGTGAGCGAATGCGGCACAGTTTGGGACTCGCGGAATCTATGTTGCATATTTGAGCACTGATTAAAATAGTTTAACGCCTCCTAAATCTGATTACCTTCTTACTCCTCCTTCCCTTCCTATTCCTCCCTCTTCCCCATCTTCGTTCCCCTCCCGTCCTTCATGCCTTATCTGACAATTCTCCTTCTTCATCTCGATTTCCCTTCTTTTCTTCTCTCACCCTCGTATTCTCCCCCGCACAAAATCAATTTTCTTTTCTCCCTTTCTTTTCGTATCCCTCCCATCATTTCTCCCTGTTTCC
>JACMIG010002923.1:0-13608 GCA_014805385.1 Levipalatum texanum | reverse complement strand
TCGTAGTCTGAAAATAAGCACAGTGGAAAGCAAAAGAGTTGGCCGCGGCGGGGATCGAACCCGCGACCTCCGCGCCGTAAGTCACGAACACATATGGCCCTTGTTCATATTTGGGTTTTCCGCGAATCGAAATCTAACCGATCCTGCGGCATGCTAGGGAGATCGGTGCTTCCAATTATGACTGTTTGAACCGGGCGACGTGAATCTGGGGGGTCGATCGGGAAGGATTTGTCAGATGCGACTGTCCTAACTTTTTCCTGGGGACACTAAATGTAGTGCACTTCACTAGAAACACATTGCAGCTGATCCGGAGCCTCCACCTTGATTTAGAAAAAAAATTATGGCCAATGAAAGATTGTTATTGATTTCGCGTCGGGACCCAAGGGGATTTCGAATTTTTCCATAAAACTCTTAATTTACAAATAACTCATGGGGGTGCATCTACTGTGAACAGCTGAGCTCCTCTCGTCAACATTTTGTCCCAATGGCCGCCGCATCTCGAAGATATTTGAGATCGCGTCTTAAACCTACTGCTGAGAATGTTCGTTCAGCAGAAACGCTTGTGGCAGGTGCCGTAAGATACCGCATTGCTACTATCCAATACGTTCATTGGGATATTATTGTCCGCCAAAAATAATGCGCATTTTCGGTCCATATCCAATTCATCGTTCTGAATAGGAGTTATTTTCGTTCTTTAAAAGATATCTCACCTTGTACAGTAATTCATACTCAGTTTTATGAAACCGCATCAAATGGGTCTTCATGTTTCGTGTGTTTCCGTCTGGCGTTCCGATCCTCGCTGATGGGCATATGTTGCACTTCGCATATCTATCCTTGGTATCCGTGAAGTAGTTCCATACAGGGCTCTTCTTATTCCTGGTTGTAATAGTGGGGGGAATTGCAGCTCCAACGGGAATCATAACGCATAGTAAAAGAAGTAGAAACCCCATGTGGGGAGGAGAGGACGAGACTTGACTCAGACAGGCGAAGAGAATCGTTTGTTGTCGATTAATAACGATTCTGTCTGCTCTAAACGATGCATCGGTAAAAATTTCCATGCGTGGTTTAACTTACCGATGCATCGATAACAAATCTCCCTCTGTCTGGAAATTGTCGATGCATCGAGAATCGTTAAGCCAACCCTACTACCTAGTACAACATCGAATATTATAATTTATAATAAATATTGTCAGTCTTCCCGACATCAATGGAACGGCAGAAGTTCCCGTTGAAGCTACGCAATCAATGGACGATTCCACCTTCGAGGTCATGCAAGTCCCGTCGTTCAAAGTTGACGAGGTATAATTAAATTTAAAAAGATTCAAAAATCAATAAATAATCTAGGAAACTGTATCCGGTGCGCGACTCAATGCCGAATTCTTCAACAAGTATGACACCATTTCGGATGCGGAGGCGAAGAAATTCAAGAGCAACAAATGCTATGACAAGTGCCCCGGAGGCCAAATGCTCATGTACAAACTGGCCAAAAATTCCAAGTTTGGATTCCGTCTCCGGCTGAAGAAGGAGTGTTCTTGGTTGGTGCTTTTTTCTACCAAATATTAATTGTCGATAACCCGTTATTTTCGCTATTTTTTGGATCCCGGCAATATCGCGTCATCTGTTTTTATTTGATTTTTTTTGTAAATTAAAAAAACCAAAGTCCAATTTAATACTTGGCAGGGTCAAGCTCAACATGAAGTACGAAAGCAAGAAAAAGCTTGGAGACGACGCTCTGCCTCTGTCGTGGAATCCTCATTATGCACTGGAAATTTCGCTTGCCAATAGCTTCGTCATAATGCCGGCATCGAGTAATACAGAACGATCTATTTTTTTTCTTTTCGAAATTATTATTCGCTGATGAACTTCAAATGTCTGAAAAAATACTGTAGAATACCGTAATCTCCAGAAGATATTTGGTACTGTGAAAATAAGAGGTCAAAATGGTGCCGTTCATGTTACTGTACTAAAACTACCGTAATCTCCAGCAGACGACGATTACTAAAGACACATTTATTTATTCAGTGCGCGCTATTCCGCTCTCCTTTGACGAGTACGAAGAAGACATCCACCTCGTGAACATTCACTACGATCCTGCTGGCAACGACGGATCTCCGGTAATGTTTTTAGCAATGTGGTGTGGTATCCGGCGACGTTTACTACACCACGCTATCCGCAGTATTGCTCCATTATTGCTCTACTGTAGTATTGCTCTACTGTATTGCTCTACTGTAGTAATCCTAAATTCTAGTTGACGGTCGCCAGCGCTTTTGGAGATGCAGCCGTTGCTGATCACGCTGAGCATTCGGACAAGATCGTCTTTGCCTTCAGTCAAGTAAATAATAATTTTAATTTGATTGATTTTTTAAAAATTCAATTTTCTTTCAATTTACTTTTAGTCCAACTGCCTCGCTTCGCCGCCCGAAGGCGCACTGGATTCCGTGCAGCACGGAACAACGTTCTTCTCGGATAACGATGAAAAGCTTGTGCCGGGCATTTCGGCCAAATTTGAGCCGCCAAAGAAAATTGTCAAGCAAAATGTGGGTGATCCTGACTAAAAAAAAGGCTTTACGATTTTAGCCTACAAATTAAGCGTAATTTTTAATTTTTATTTATTTCACTTCAGGAGATGGACGTGAACTCTTCAACGATTCGGCCAGCAATCGAGTCGACGACGCAGGCGAACATTGAAGAACTCACTACGACGACAATTGCTACGACGACGCGTGCGAAATACTTTTTGGCACAATGCCAACCGAAATCTTGGCACGGTGCCAAAATTCAATCCTTTCAGTGAACATTGCTGATTATCTGCGCCAGGCATCGGCACAAATGAAGGCGGGCGATGCGGCGAAGAAGGCTCGAACCTTCCGCTCGTGGCGATACTGGGGACTCTTTACCGGATTCGTTGCTGGCTCCCTTCTTTCGTAAGTTGTATTATTTGGCATCGTGCCAAGAAATCACTTGGCACAATGCCAAACCTTTCAGCTTCCTGCTGGGCATGCTGATTGTCTACCTCCTCCGCCGCTCCTTCCTCGTCTTCTGGTACCGCGAGATGTACAAGAGATACGGATCGGACACGACGGGTACTTACTCCGTTTAGTGGATACTGTAGATCTATTCCACTGTTACTGTAGATTTAATAGAATTATGGTAAAAATTAATATTAAGCATGTGGTGAATAGTGAAAAAACCGTGCCATTTTTCAATTTTTTTATATTACAAATTCATTCATTTAATATTTTTTTATTATTTTTGTTATCAAATTACAGCGGGCGGCACAACGATGGGAGCGACGGAGCAGGGCGAAACGATTGGAACGACGGGAGGCGATCAGACTTCGTCCAGTTCCACGACGACCATGGGAGAAACGGAAGGCGGTGGTAAGACCTTTGGCACTGTGCCAAGTTTTTTTCTGGCATTTTGCGAATCTTTCATTTTAGCATCGACTATGGGCGGAACGACGGACTTCTCGACGGTGCAGGGCTAATAGAACCTGCTCGGCATCCTACTCGACCCTGGCCCAAAGATACCGTACCCATGCGGTGCCCCCCTCATAAACTCGATGAATGATTTCCCTTGTCCGTATTGTGGATAAGGGAACCTCGATCTGCTGATAAAGGGTCTACAAAAATAATGTTTATGAAAGCACACGCTATCTATTCTCGAGACTCACGGTATGGATCAATGGTGAAGCGATCCAGCTGTCCCTTTTTGGTCGCTGGTTCGATTCGTCCAGTGGCCCGATCGCACCATACTCCCCAAGGCCCAATTCGAGAGCACAACCAATGCATGAGACAGATCACCGGAGAATCCAGGATACCTCTCCACTATCGCCCCTAAACTCTTTTACGGCATCTCCTGCGTCTTCTCGGAATGACTCTTCAAATCAACGATGGCAAGTGTATCCTTGCTAACGAGGTAGACTGCTCGCTCCATCACTTTAGTTCTCTTTTATATTGTGCTCACCTAACTGAAGGTATTTTCCCCCAATGATTAATTGGGGGAAAATATAAGAAGATGAATAGATGTTCGTGAAACTTATCTTCACTCGGAATGGCACAACGAGGGAAAACAAAGTCCTCTTTTTCTCTGTAATTCAATGTGATATACACAAGACCATAATTTATCGCACAAACGCGAGGTCTATTGGAAAGCTGTGGATTAACAATAAATCGATCCCTACAGAGCAGGAAATGTGTGCATCTTTCGAAAGATACAACCGAGCCTTGGCTAAGAAATATTTCGAGATCAGGTCTAAAACAGTAAAACGACGTTATTGCTACAGGATCATAGGGCAGACAAAATTTACACGCTTTAAAATGATTAGTAGAACTCGTAGATAAAACGAAGTGCATTCATGCTTGTTGAAGGATTTCAAAGGAAACGGAAATATAAGGCACGCTCAACTAAAAAGTCTGGTGTAGTAAATCTCGCCTGCCTGTATAGCACACTCCCTGCACGCAAGAGTGCACTTTACAGGCAGGGGAAGTTTACTAAACCAGACTTTTTAATTGAGCGTGCCTTATATTACATTCACAAGGCCTCATCGTAGAGGAACCCCGGGGGACGGTTGGTCTTGATGGCGTACTGTAGCTGATTGGCATCCATCTGAAGGAGACGCGTGAGGCGGAGCCTGAAAGATAAGATTACAGTAATCCTCTGCGAAGATAACAGAAATTTTCCGCTCGAGACCCTACAGTATTTTCAATAGTTTAGAAACTAGGCCGAAAACATTTTAGGAATGCCCCTATATTTAGAAAAAAATAAATATATTTTCCTGCATTCTTCGCTGGGCTGTGCAGACCCTTTAGCTACCGCTTCTATGCGCATAATTCGGAATTAATTCCTCACAATCAGCCGTATTTTCGGACGAGGCGATTTATCGCTTTTTCTCAACTATACTATTTTTCCTACAACAATTTAGTTACACCCTTGGTCCCGAACGGAAAACCTATAGCAATCCTACAAACTACCGTAATGCCCCCGTCCCGTACCTGGCGGCGGGATGTCCGGCCATCGTAACGAGCTGTTCCTTGCGGAATCCACCAGTGTAGCGCGTCAGGAGGTGTGTCACGCCCGTCCACTCCTGCAACGGATGTTTCTGTTCGGTTACGGTAGCATATTTTTAGTTAAGGGAAATGCCAAACAACCCCAAAGCAACACACACACACACTTACATTGAAGACCTTCACATGAACAAAACACCAGCAAAAGATTTTAATTCTCACACATGACGATGTCATATTGACAACGCACAATTTGGAAGGTAATGCATTGCGGTGAAACATCAATGCGGACTTCAGTGCCATAGTAACAAAAAAATCAGCGGTTGTGCAGCATTTCAAAAGGATGAAGAAAAGAACGTGCTGTACTCGGACACTGGCATTTGATAAAACGGTGCGGGGAATATAAGACGTATTAAATTAAAAAGTAGTAAAAAGTGTACAGTTGTACGCAAATGTGTACAACTGTACACTTTTTGTTCCCAAAAAAGTGTATTTTGTACACATTTATGAACAACTGTACACTTTTTACTACTTTTTAATTTAATACGTCTTAAATGGCGTATCGCACGCAGGGGATTACGGTAGATATACTCTCAGGGCAAAACGGCCTATTCTGCACATCGTTCTTTCGCTCAAAGAAGGAGGAGGAAGATTCCGGTTCGTAAAACACACACTTGCACTTCCGCCTGAGTCTGCATTTTAGAATATTTCGGCCAGAATGGCCACAGCTGTTTTACGGACCGGAATCTTCCTCCGACTCCCTTCTTCAACAATATTTCCCCCGCCCGACACACACACACAACATGCAGTGCACAGTGCGTCCACCTTCAACTTTTTCGTCGTTTCACGCCTCTGTCGTCTGATTTCGTAGCCGGAGAGCTAATATTTTCTTATTGATTTTTGTCATTTTTTTTACTAAGGATGGCTCATTGGATCAGTCTAGTTTTGGTGTTTTTGCGGTTTTTGTATTTCTATTTGCGTCAAAACGGATCCAAATAGCACTTGCCGAGCTGACTGTTACGCTTCACAGTCAATGCATCTAAGAATCAAACTTACCGCTGGTAATACATTCATCACTTGTAGGAAACAAGTAATGAATTGTTGTATCTGACGAGCTTGCATTGGTAACTTATTAGTTGGTTGTTCTTTGGATAGTAGCGTTAGTTCGCAGGCAGTTCGACATCGTGCTAATCAGTGATGCTCACAGTTTCATTGCATTTCCCCGATGTTCTCAAGTCCTGATTTTCCTCCCTCACGTACCTTGAGCTTGTCCCTGACTTCCCTCCCATTGACTCCGCCGGCGGTCTCGCCGAAGATGCTCGAAGATACCGTAATCGGCTCGATGCCCTCCGACCACGAATCCGCCTGCAAGAATCGGGATTTTTTTCCTGCTCCTCCCAATTTCCACTATCCCCCCTCTTGCTCTATTTCAAGACCTTCTCGTCCACAAGCGTCCTTCTCTTTTCTTTACCTCCTCCACCTCCATATCATCAAAACCCCTGTCCTTTTCTCCTTTCGTTCTCTGACTCTCTCCTCCTTCGCTTTCATCCTCTCCTTCCCTCTTCCTGTCCTTCCTCCCATCTTTTTTCCTCATCTATACCACTCTCCCAACCCTCATTCTCCTCCCTCTTCTTCCTTTCCGATCCCTTCTTACCCCGCTCTCCTCGTCGATTCCGATAGCAGAGAATCGGCCGCTGATCGAAATTTCGTGCAGCGTCTTGAAGGCCAGCTGAAATAGGGAGGTACAATAAAAACATGAATAAGTGAACGATAAGTTTACTGTCGCTGACAAAAGTGCACGAATTTTTTTTCCAAAAGCCAGCCTCTCACATCCTCCCCCTACAGTAACCCTTATTCCTCCTCTCCCCCCTCACCTGCGACAGGGGGATCCAGAAGGCGGGGCGGGAGAGGCAGAGGGCACCGTCCTCGCCCTCCTCCAGTCCCAGGATGATGGTGGGCACCGCCGAGAAGGTATGGCTGCATAGCAATAAATTAGTAGATCATTCCTCATCATCCCTCTCGTCCCCTCCTCCACCTTTCGCCTCCCTCCTACTCTTCCCCATTCCTCGTTCCCCAATCCCCATCAACCCCTACGTCGTGTAAAACTTCCCTTTTCCTTATCATCCTCCTCCTTTCCCATCTACTCCTCCCTCCTTCCTGTACTATTCGCCTCATCCTCATTCCTCCTCCTCTCTTCTCTTCTTCTCTTCATTATTCTCCTCTTCCCTCCTACTTCTCTCCTCCTTCCTCCTCCTTTTCTATATTCCTCTCCCCCTCAATCACCACCCCTCTCATCGTTCACCTCCCTTCTTTCCTTCTTCCCCGCATCCCCATTCGCCTCTCTCCTCCTTTCTCTCCTACTCTCACCCTCCATCTCTCATTTCCTTTACATCGTCCTCCTCATCCCTCTCCTCCTCCTTTTCCTCCTCTTCCTCATCCCCTCTTCTCTTCTCATCTTCACTCCCCCCCCCTCTTTCTCCTCCGCCCTCCCCCCCTCCCCTCTTCTCACCTTCCGAGATACTCGAGGAATCGTAGTAGGCACTCGCCGGGCTCGCGTATCGCATTGCTGTGATCGCCGATCGACGACAGCGACAGACCGGAGCGGAGCTGTAAAAAGGCGGGAATTAATTAATTTTAAGATCCAAAAAGTCTTACACAATGCATCCGATCTCTTCGTTGCATTAT
This sequence comes from Levipalatum texanum, assembly GCA_014805385.1. NCBI lineage: Eukaryota > Metazoa > Nematoda > Chromadorea > Rhabditida > Diplogasteridae > Levipalatum > Levipalatum texanum. The sequence goes on along the minus strand of JACMIG010002923.1, from coordinate 5,917 downwards.
TAGCTCGGATGTGAAACATAGTCATTACTCTAACGCATCGTGAAACGAAAGCTTTCTTATAGATATTTCGTGCAAAAAATCAATGCATTATTACAAAAATCAATAAATCAAATTCCTACCGTAATGGGGTAGTATACGATGCGCTCCTGGACGAGGGTCCCTCCGACGGCGCGGTGGTGGATGCCGAGACAGTACTGAAGGAGAAGGCGCGAGACGTGGGCGAGGCGGAGGGGCGATCGGTTGTAGAGGCGATCCTGACGAGATACACTGTTACGAGCGATTCGAAATTCATTTTTCGCGCTTATCGCTAACGATAGGAAATACGGGAGCAGATATTGCTCAGATGCCCTTCGTAACAAATGCCGCTTTGCCTGTCTCAAATTATTTGAAGGCTTGTATCCAGGACTTTGTCTAGGCATCACGGCTCAAATGTTGGGCCAAAAATCGATTCTGAAAACCTTAGGATCTCGCTGATATTTTAGTTATCGTTCGTGAACCGCGGGAAACACGTTCTTTTACCACGCGAGTTCAAGCCAATATCCACTAACCTTCTTGAGCCACGTGTGCAGCACGAAGAGAATCTCCAGGAGTTCGCGGCCGTAGACGGAGAGGTACCTGAATGGTCAACAATATGAGGCGGAATTGTGTGAACATGAAAAAAATTATGAGCCGCGAGGCCTTTTTCTCCCCTCTACAAGGGAAGACTGCAGCTATGTTTCACGTCTATGACTATTCTGGCGCCATGTCTGAAGTTCACTATTATTCCTCCTCCATTTGAAACACATAAAAATGTTAAAGTTTAAGAATATTTCGAAGCAAAAGAAGGTTTTATGTTCATTTGAGGGCGCTATTGTAATAAACAAAGCGAAAATCGTTCTATGTTTCATCCTCACGATATCATCATCTCCAGAGCGACAATTGTAATGCAATGTGGGGTCCAACTTCTTAAACTGCGGAATACTATTTTGAAAAAAATAAAGCTCTCTTTGATCCATATTCCCTTCTCATTCTGTTAGGGGTCGTGACGTGGGTCGAACCGCAGGGACAAAACTTCCACATCGTTGTTTCCTACACTATTATTAACATGCGGCAGCTATGTAAATAGTTCACCAATATGTTTCATCCACGTGCTATTATCATCACCCGAACGCGAATTGTAATATTTCCACGCAGTATATTGCTAACAGCGTTCAATACAATCGTTTGAAAATAAAGATACCCTCGTTGCTCCTTATTCCCTCTCTCCATGATGAGCCTGGTTTTTTAGGAGATGAACCGCCGAGAATTATGCAACCCCCAAGGACTACGCGTTCTCCCCTCACTCACTTCTCCACCACTGGATCCTCGCGTAGGAGCTCCTCCTCGAATTCGCTGAACGCCACCGGATCCACGTTGAGGAATTCACTGCAATTCACAGATGATTCTATAATAGGCCTAATACAAGAAAATCGATCAGAGTCGTGTAGCCATCACTCGTACCGTATTCTCTCCGTTAGCAGGCGTGGTACGGGTGCCGCATGCTGAACCGTAGACGACGAGGCAAGCATCTGGAACATGTTGAAGTACATGGAGAAAGGCAAAAGATTACGACCACGGTAGGGATCGAACCTACAATCTTCTGCTCCGTAGGCAGACGCGTTATCCATTGCGCCACGCGGCCATAAGGTTTACGTGCTAATGAGTCTCTCACCACTCGCGCACTCAATCATTGAGAAGCAGATGGGGATGCCAATCAATCAAGGGTCAAGCCATGACGTGTATGGACAAAGACAGATGGAACAAAATGGCCAGACATTGAAGAGTTGATTAACTGCGTAAATACTTTAGCAGTGACTTCGCTGCACTACAGTTCCGAAAAAGGGCGAGAGACAGCTGCTAACGATCCGCCCGCCTCTCCGAGCTTGCTACTACCTCACAGACTCTGGTTCAGCTGAGTAGGGCCGCGCTCAAACCAAATGCATCTCATCCATCAATCCCCCAACACCTTCACGTTACGTTTTTCAGTCCACTGTTGGTGAACGAGACATAAATACTTGCAAAGTAGGGCTAGGCAGTTCCACTACAGCAGTTGTCCATACGGACAGTGATATAATATACCGTACCTCCTCCCTCTTCAGCGCAGCGAGCACGTCCCACACGACCCACGCCATGGACTTGCACGGCTTCTTGGACACTCGAACCTGAAATTATAGTTACCGTAATCAAATCCTCGCTCCAGGACCAACCTCCCCTTCGTGACTGTGCGCCTCGTCGATGTACGCAGCGATATACCAAGCGCGAGCCTGAACATGCGCAACTTGCCCAAAGCTACCGTACCCCGATCTCGAGGATGGTCTCCAAAGCTACCGTACCTTATCCCTCATCAATGGATCCGTCCGAATGACGAGCTTTCCGTTGGCGTCCGTCTCGAAGTGTTCGTCTTCGCCGCCGAATTCCTGAATGGGGAAACAATTGGCTTTGGCATAGGGGAAGGGGTGCTACGGAATTTACTCATTTCGCAGGCTTACTACTGCATTTATCTCATCAGACGATGAGTATCGCCTCCATTACGACTATTTTCTCGGACATATTGTTTAGAACCCATCCCCTCACCCCCACATTCTCACCTCAAAGAATTTGGCGCGATATTTGGCCCAGAGCTTCTGCGTCCGCAGCTCGACGATCTTGTCCGTGTTGTAGAAGGAGTAGTCGTCCTTCTCCATCGCTGCCAGCCTCTTCGGATTCACCAGTTTGCCTGGAACACAATAACGTTTTAATTTTATTTTTTGAATGTCCATCGCTCGGATTTTGGGTCCTGAGAAGTAGGAATTTACGGTGAGCAACTTATTCATGCAATTGGTAGAACAGCCCTGTACAATAGCATTGTGAAAAAAATTGGCCCAGAGGTTGTGCGTATATAGTCCGCTGGGATAAACGTAGTAATGAGGGATGAAGACCCCGCCCACTTTGCTCCCAGCTACTATGTTTATCTCATAGGACGCACCCGATATAATCGCAGCCTCCGAGTCGACGCCGTACTCGTCCATGAGTTGCTGCAAATCAAACAGTATCAATTGTCTCGAGGAAAATAGAGTCGACGATTCACAACAGTGTCTCAAATACTACTATGAAGACTATCATTGTTCCAATTCAACCACGAAGAATAGTTGTCTATGAAACATAACTATAGCGTAGTCCAGAGATGCGAGAATCAAGTATGTTTCTTATAGCAATATTGAATAGTTATTTGTTGCTCTTCCCCAGTAATAATTACGAGCATTGCAAATCAAGCCAATACCACCGACCTGAATTTCCAGTGCGTATTCCTCGCGGAGCTTCTGGGCTTCCCGCGTCCACCGCTCGTATTCATCCGATTCTCCGGGTTGGTAGATCAACTGGAAATAGAAGAATACATTCAGCAATAGTCTCTTGTAAATATCCGCGCACTAGAGTGCTTTTCGAGAATTAGTGTCCAACAGTTTTCCCCTTCATTCAACTTATGTAATGAAACCTAACCCGTTGCCGGGTTTGGTGTACTTCAAAAATGTTCGCCTCAGTGACCAAGGTTGTCAATCATTGTCCCTTACTGGAACTAGGACGGCAATTCCTATCAAGAATGTGGATCCTCATAGGCAAAGGAGCACACGCGATCGCTGGGTTACTCTGATCGCCTGCGATACAAACGCGCCGGGTTGGCTGAGTGAGGAGAAGAGAGGGGAGAGAGTGCGCTCACTCTATCTCTTTGTCTCTCTCTTTTCACGCCGGCGCAAAGCTGCGGAATGATAAAGCAATTAAAAGTGCGGAATGGGATAAAATAAAAAGGGGGAGGAGTCAATCAACCTCACCTCGTCGTATTTATCCTCGAAGAGGCTTTCGGCTCGCGCGCTCAGCTCCATGACTTCCTCGATCTTTTTGACGCGCCTGGAATAAGCACGATTTACCACTTTATTTACGCTTCCAAGAAATCGAATTCGTGACATCCACCAAATACGTTTCAACTGTAGACTAACGGTACAAAATGACCAGTTTATTCAATAGGTCGTGCTTAATCGGTGGAAAAAATAAATTAACCACGGTTGTACTTATTCTGATAAAATTCTGAAAGAGTTGGTTTATTATTTCTTTTCTCCTCCATACATGTTTTCGATATCTGCGTTTCACGCAGCTTCCAAATATTCCAAGAGAATCCCGTGTGCTCAAATCAGGGCATTATCGATCCTGTCCTTTGACACTGGCAAATACCATCATTGTGGAGTACCCGAAGATATTACCAATGGCGGAGTGCGTGTACCCTTGACCAGCCTATTCTATGATACCCTCGTTTCATGGGGCTCGAAGAGGTAGGTCAGTACGTCAATGGTCTTGTCCGGGCTTGGGAATTAGATCGCCTCGAGTTCTCCTCGCCCCGCAGAGCAACACCCTTCCTTGTTTATGATCGACCGCTCTTTTTCTGCCTGTTTATGCCTTTTACCTTTCCTTCTCTGATCTCCTGGCAGTTGAGCCACAGGACAACAACAGCGTGAAAAGTGTCCTCACTTGCATTTTCCGGGTAGGGAGGGAAGATTCTTCCCTCCCCGCTTATTTCACAATCGAGAGGGGCAGATGATCGTCATAAGATCGCCTTGATGGTTCGATAAGGAGGGAGGAAATTGATTCCATAAAGCTTCTGTCCAGGAGGGAGGCAAAATGAAAAGCCAAGATCCAATGATTTTCAACGGCGCGCAAAATCGGAAGCCCTGCGTAGTCCTGGTGACAACCCTCCGAGATACGATCGATGCTCGTTCTCCTTTCTCTTCCTCGGAACTCGTCAAAAGCCTTCTTCCTGTACTGTTTCGTTCGTTCTTCTCATGCATCGCCCCACTATAACAGAGACTCACGGAGCTTCGACTACTGATCTTTCAGATGGGAGAAAACTTGAATTCCCGCTCTTTCCCATTAGTCACCATCACGGGGGCATGATATTCAACCATAGGGCTCCGCCCCATCTGAATCCACCCCTCTCTCTCTCTCCCTCCTCTCGTGCCCTCTCCTCCCACTTCCCTTAGATTCCATTCTCACCTCCATCTCTCCTAGTCCTCCGCGTGTAGTCCTTCTCCATCAAGATGTCGTGGACGGTCTACACCTTCCCACGAGCCGAGGTAGGGAAACCAATAAATCAATCTAATCCATAAATCAATGCAGCACCAGTGGCGGTTGCGCAGCGCGATGGAACAGGAGCGTAAGAGGGAAGAGGCAAGGAAGCTCGCGGTAATTTATTGATCGAATTCACTTAGGTTTCTATACAACTACATCCCCTGCTCAAGTTTACCGTACTCTTTGCAGGCGGCCATCCCTCAGCCCCTGATGCAGGATACTGCCGCCAACCCCATCCGATCTCACTTCGTCCGCCTTCGCCCCTCACAGCCCGCGCCCTACTCCGAGGACATGTCCCAGATCTACCAGTACCCACGTGCCGAGGTAAGAATTGCATTGTTTTTTACAAATCCATAATATGATCACCGTTTCACTACTCATAAAATCGATAAATATATAAAGTAATCAATATAGGCCCAGCGGCGGCTGCGCCACATCAGGGAACGCGAGAGCAAGCTGAAGATGGCAAGGAAGGATGCGGTAATTTCTTTCTAATTTACTTTGATTTCCGAACAACTACCGCCTCCACTGCCCAAATCTACAGTATTCTTTACAGGAGCGCGCCCAGAACCCGCAGAGGGACGACGCCCCCGAAGATCAGACAAGCGACAAGGTGAGGGGTATAAGCGCAAGGGATAGGGGGCAAATCATAGCCCCAGGAGCGCAGGTTAGATCCCCCACAGCTAACGAAGGTTTTGCATTGCAGAGCTCGCTCGCTGTCTTCTGCGCCGGCGTTTTCAAGGTCTTCAAGAAAAACAAGTAAGCCAACTCCCGCGAGATCAGCCATCCCCCCAGCCTTTCCACC
>JACMIG010002919.1:0-10904 GCA_014805385.1 Levipalatum texanum | reverse complement strand
CGGGCGACGGCGGCGCCGGCGCCGGGCCTGGAGGGCGAGTCGCGTCGGGGCGGGGGGGGGCTGGAGAGGGAGAGGAGGTTGCAGGTGACACCCCACAGGAAGCTCGTGGACACGTTGATGGAGGGGGTGGCCAAGTAGCGGATACGGTGGGAGGATTGAGTGGAGTGCCAGACTAGAGAAGAATATGACATTTACGTAGGCTCTTATAAGCGAGACACCAAGCTCCAAAAGCGCCTAATATAGCGTTCCGTTCCGGACTGTGGGAAGATCAACGACAGTTCTTTGGTCCCTTCTCTACTGGTGTGTAAGAAGTTTGTGATGAATAGCGTTCTGGATCTTTCGAGGAAGATAACTCCTCGCTTCCTATTTTAGATGAATTATGGCCCCTTCTCGCACCCTTTCCTCCCCTTCTCCTCCCCGTTTACTCCCTAGAAATGAATAATGCGCCATGGGAGAGAGATATCAGTAAGGAGTGAGGAAGAATAAGGAGGATGGGAGAATCAACGTCACTTCCACTTCCAAAAGGTCGCGGGAGAGATTCCCCCAGGAACAAGCAATCTATTATGGTCTGCGGAAGAGCACGGCATCCGCTGTACATATTTACCCGGTTTTGCACACACGGAAGAATAAGGGAAATTATTCAGTGAGTAGTATTGCTGGCTGGGCCGCGAAAAAAAGGAATAGATAGATCAGACAGGAAAGCCCAGGAAAAGTCATCCCGGGATTTTTGATCCCAAAATCCCCGGAGATCAAAGATCAAAGATCAACTCCTCTCACCTCAACGTCCTCGGCACTGGCAACGAGGGCGAGGGCAACGACGACGAGTCCAAGGCCAACTGCGATGTCCCGTCCCTGCATTCTGTATCTGGGGGGACTCCTCGTGGAGAGGGAGTGCGACTAGAGTGCCTCCTCCCTCCCTTCCTCTCCTCTCTTCCTCCGAGGGGGCGGGGCTTCAGTCCTCCCTGGCCCCGCCCCCTTTTCTGATTCGAGATGACGTCATTCTAGGAACTTGGAGAATTCCGTCGATAATGAGTAGAGTAGAAGACTCACTTCTCTCGCAACAATTAAGAGAAGAGGTGTCGGGCGCGTGTTGGTAATTCGATTCTATTCTCTCTTCACATACTTGGTGCCTCTTTTGGAGAGCCGAGATTGAGAGGAGGGAGGGGGAGGGGGAGGGCCTTCTCCTTCTCCTCATCTTCCAAAACAATGAAGGGGAGGTCTCCATGACTAAGCAGCTGCTGGAAGTCAGCCATTTACTGTGAATAACTAACTCTCCGAGAGCCCAAGAACAGGTGTTCTAAATATCGTCTCGGGCGAATGTTGCGTTTCCGGGGCCTTTAGACTCGTTCCGTCGAAGTGTCAATTCCGCGCTGGATTCGGGCAATTCCGACAATCGAATAGTAATGTCGGCCGGGATCAGGTTGCGAAGAGACTACACCTTCCCGCCATCATTTCAGGCGTCCTGGTTCGATTTTGCGAATATTGTCGAACACCACGTCCAGAAAATGGGGGCGTGAATTAAAATGGTGCCCGACAATGGATCACCTTGTATCCCACGCATTTCCCGGAGGTAAAAAAAACGAATTCTCCGCAACGTTTATCCCTAGACAATAGTCTCTGTGGCTCCTTACGATCCCTTCTACGGATCCAAAGGAGTGGCTGGGGCCCTTTTCCAGGAGAGGCGTTGGGCCCTCAATTGTTTTTAGCCCCCACACCTAGAGAGGCCTCGTGGGGGCCAACGTGAATGGACGGAGAAATGCCATTGCAGCTAAATAACAACGATATCCCTGCAAAGAGAGAAGGATCATTGGACACGGGATTCCGTGGGATACAGTTTAATTAGCCCAAGAATAACCGCAAAATAGAATTTCACGCGAAAAGCTTGCGCCTGATGACCCCGAGGACGGGCAGACCTGGGAAAGGCCAGAGATATTTTTCCTCCACAGGTCCGGGTTTGACCTTTATCTGAAGCAGTGACGAGGAGGCCCATTGCTTGTAGAGGGAGTAAGACACTCGACATGGAGGATTTCCGCCCCTGCCCTTTCCATTGTTCGCAGAGAATGGCCAGCACTGTAGTGTTTTTGCACCAGTGCGAGAAGGAGTTCGAATGTTTTGTTTTACTTTCTGTTTTTGTCTCATAACAGCACTTTCGAGCAAGAACTCCATATTTTTGTATGGGATACGTGAGGAGCGATTTCCTGTCGAAATTCTTGCATGATGTCAAGTCGAAGATCCGTTGTAAGATCAGGTAGTGGATTCAGGTTCTGGTCTGTGGAAAACATGGAGGCAGTTTATTCGACTTCGGAAAAAAAGTCAATATTCAATCCTAATCTGGGTTTGGAGGAAAACATGAGAACTCCTTGTTGTTCACATAAACAGCAGATGTTACAAGGAAAGATCGAGCAGACCAAGAATCCGTACTCGACAGCCCGCGAATTATCCACTCCTGGCCACGTCGTTCACGGGAGTCCGAGAGAAGCGCTTGCAGGAGAAACACTTGAAGAAGGATTCTTCTCTGGGGCCGCATTTCGCGAACCACTACAAGTCGTCGTCACCGGCTAAAAACGAGTTGGAAATTCGCTACCGAGAAGCACTATAGAGAAAATGACGCACGGGTATTGTCTTCGGAGGGTCGAGGAGGACGACGAAGAGGAGGTGGAGGAGGAAGAGGAGAAGGAGGAGGAGGAAGAGGGAGGGGGAGAGGGTTACAGGTGGCACTCCACCGGATCTAAATTTTCGCTTCTTCATCCTACCAAGCACACCTCAAAGATTACTTCCTCCCCCCTGGCCTAAGTGACCAAAAAGGAACTGAATAAATCTGTAGGGCCGAAGGACTTCGTTAGTCGCACGGCAACAGCTCTCCTTTTTAGAGCGCCCACTTCGAAGCCCGAGGAACTTTTTCATGAAAGATTCTGCAAACTGCCACGTGCGGTGATGCTACTGAGGGAAAAACAAGGCGGAGAATGCACCCATATACGAGTAGCCTCCGCATAGTTAGTTTTCTTCCCATCATCGTAAATTAAAGCTCCTCACGAGTCCTTGAGGAGGCCACGTATGCGATTACCGAAAAACGTTGGACCATCAATCCGCCTCGCAATCGGCCATGTCACTGGAAACCAAGCATATAAGTTGTTTATTCCTCTGCACATACAATTGGATGATACATTTGATGATAGATGTAAAAGTCATGGAAGTCTGGGCAATCGCCTATGTAAATCAAGAATGCCACGGATCTAGTGCTTCTGGCGTAGCGTAACGCGAATCCTCCTTCGATTGCGGAAGTCATCGGGGACTTGGGGAGGGGAGGATTCGACTGGAGGAAGAGGGCCGACCGGTGGCCGTGGCTCGGGGACGGACTCGGGCACGAGGGGGAGGATCTCCGGGGGCTCTCGGGGGCGGTAATCGATCGATAGGAAGGGGACTCACGGGGGATGATCTCGTCCTCGTCGACCTTCGTCCCGTTAGCAACGAAGATGTTGTTGGTGCAGAAGAGGGCGGAGATGCGGTAGTTGTCGCGCCAGGTCTTCTGGGAGGGGACAAGGTCTATCTCCATTTCCCTCCTTCTCCTCGGCTCGTTCTCCTCCCTCTCCTTCCTCCTCATCTCCCCGGTCTTACTCCTTTTCCTCTTTTAGTCTCACTCCACCTCCTCCACTCTCCTCTTCCTTCATTCTTTTCATTCCTCTCTTCCAACTCACCCTCTTGAACTCGTCCTGGACGGGCTTCGGCCTCTCCGCCGGCTCATCCGACGTCGGCTTGTCCTGAAGGAGATTTTCACCTTCACTCACGAAACCTACGGTACCTCGAACTCCGTGACGAACGCATAATGGTCGGATGGCCACTCGTTGCCCCACTGATGGGGAATGGGGGAGAGGGAACCGTCACCGCAGAATGCATGCGAAGAGGTGGGCCTGGAGGGATGAGTAGAGGGGTAGGGGGAGGGTGTAGGAGGGGAAAGGGAGATACCTCAGTGGCCCTCGGTAGAAGATGAAGTCGATGCGGTCCATGGGCTCTTCGATAGTGTAGTCCCACTCTTTGTTGAACTTGTTGACGGTGGACCAGGTGTAGCCTGAAGGGAGTCCCCTCCTCTTCCCCTCCTTGCCCTTCTCTCCTCTCCTCCCCTCCTACTCCTCCCCCCACCCCCTACCTGGATCAGCCACGGGGTCGGGATGGAGCTCGCGGAAGGAGTCAACCATTCCTCCAGCGTCTCGCAGAATCTTCGTTGCCGGCCACTCGAACGCCCATCCTCCATGAGAAGCCCTTCAAGCAACGAGAAGATAATATAGAGCTAAGAGAAGTAGTTGACTTGTTGGCCTCCGTCCAGTCCTGGTCGGAGGGGGCGTTGAAGTCGCCGGCGACGATCACGGGAACGATGTTGGACTTGGCGATCTGCTTGACGAACGCTTCCGAGGTTACGAGCTCGACGATGTTCTGGACGCGGCCTGAGAAGGAAGAGGGAGAGAGAGAGGAGAGGATGATAATGCGAAGGAGGAAGAGGGGGAGGAAGAGTCTGTCGATAGGAAGAGGAAAAGAGGAGGGAGGAAATGAGGAGGAGGAGGAAGTGGGTGAGTAGACCTCAATCTCCTTAATTTCACCAACATCATTCTCTTCCTTCTACAGGAGGAAGGGGAAGAGGAGTCAAGGGAGGAGGAGGGGAGGAGAAAGATGAACATGCTGACCAACACTCAGATGGGGCATTTCGCCCGCCATAATCTGGTCGGGTGACGTCACGAGCTTGTTGTAGGCGGCGTACGGGCCGTAGCTGTGGTACTCCGTGTGCATCGACCAGAAGGTGATCTGGAACGGGGCCTATTCCTCCTCCTTCTCTCCTCCGCCTCCCCCATTCATCCTCTCGTTCTCCTCGTCCGCCTCTCCAGCCTCCTCCTCTTGCCACCCCCCCCCCCTCTTTCCTCTTCCACTCCCCTCAACCTCCTCCTCTTTTTCATCCCCAGCCTCCATCTCATCCTCTGAACTCTCCCTCTCCCTCCCTCCTCTAACCTGCCTTCCAGTATCCCTCATCTGTATCCGTACACTCATGCCGTAGTCGACGTGGGCGTAGGAGCCAGGGACGACCTGGATGGGATTATCTTCTCCTCCCTCACTCTCCCTTCCACCTTCTCCCCCTTCCACCTCCTCCCCTCACCTTGTGCTTCGTGAGTACCCCCGTATCGGGATAGGTCGAATTGCAGTGGTGCACTCCCGTCCACCCCGCTCCCAGCATCTCCGTCAGATTCGGGACCACGAACGAGTCCTGGACTTCCTGTAAATAGCAGGGGAACAAAAGGGTATGAAACGGACTCGTAAAATACCTGCAGAGCCACGACATCGGGGTCGACTTTCTGAATCTGCTTGACGATCTTCTGCATGCCATCCGTTACCTGGGAAATCAATTAATCGATAATCGGGGAAGGAAGAATAATATTTGTTCTGCTGAGTGTCCACTCGTTGTTGTGTGATTGTTGATTGTTGCACAATTGATATGGGCGTTCGCTTCTTATATTAGCACCGGCCACTGGCAGCAAGAGAGAGAGAAGTGAGGGAATCATATCTATTGCCGCGAACCCGACACCTTCTAATTTCCCAGTCCGGTCGCAACAATTCCGCCCTGCTGATCTCAGCAGCTATCATTATACCTGGATAGATCAGGACGCCCATTCGAGGTGCAAGACATCGAATCGGGCCTTTATTATACCCGGTCTCATCATTTCTGTCTCACTTGGAGCATACTAGTTATCTTTGAAGAAATGCGAAATGAATCGTTCGCTACCTACAGTAAGCTTGAAAAGAATAATTTGGTTCCCTCCAATACCTCCCGTCCACTCAGCCACAGATTGAATGTCATGACGCGCAGGGCATCAGAAGCTCCGATGAGGAGGAGAAGGCAGATGAGCGACCGAGGAATCATCGCTCTCTGAAGGAAATGAATCTCATTTTCATTAAAATACGGCTCCCGATAATATTCGCGGCAAGACAAAACTATGTCGAGAGCCAAAGCGCTGCGAATTCCCATGATGCGGCACATTTTGGTGCTCGACAATATGATAATCGATCAGGGAAGGAGACTAGTTCAATGGGGAGTGGAGTCCACTCAGTGGACCCCTGCAACTCAGGAGGGGCCATCATCAATCGAGTTCTTAGGCCTCATTGAACAGCTGGCCTACACTCAGGAAGTTGGATGAGAAACTACTCGGGACGAAAACCCCCAACGAACATTGACGTCAGCCATCGGATGGAATATTGTCGAGCACCAATAAAGCTCTTGATCTACCAGTGCTGTTGGCTAGTTTGTTCTGAAACGAAGCTTTTTTGGTGCTCGACAATAATATGGGGAGGAGGCACTTCGCAATGGCGCTTATCTTGGCGTATTTTCATGCACTTGCAGAGTCCAGGGCCGATATAAATACCCCTGAGGGAGATAGATAAGGGAGTGACAGGACAGAGGGATTAGTCTAGAGTACTATTATTGAAGAGGAAGGAACTCGGTGGGGAGACAATGGAGACGCTATTCTAGTGATAGAAGGACGATGCCAAGGAAGTGACCATCAAGCCTCCCTCGATTCTCTGTCGTCCCTCTCCTCTCCAATCGTTGTTGTCTCTCGTCTCCCGACGCGTGATGACGGGAAGTGGAGAGGGGAAGGCTGTCGAAGAAGGAGCAATGCTCTGTTACACTGTCCCGTGCTGCACTCATCACAGAATACATGTACCCCCGTGTTCGTGGTCAACCTTTGGAATGACATCATACACCATCAGATGGAATAAATGCAGTAAGTCGTTCCTGATCTGACATAACTCTCTTCTCGTCCATAGATAAACCTATCAAAAGTTATAATTCTTTGAAAATTCAAAATGAAATGGAAGAGTGTATTGAACTGATTGTGAGATTTCTTTGGAAAAGTGGGCACATCTGTTTATTTCACCACCGGGGAGCAATAACGAATACAACGAAAACGGGGGAAAGAAACACGAATATTATTTATTTCACTTTGGTCACCTGGAAGGTAAACGGTACAAAGTACGTGAGGAGAAGCAATGTCCCAGAAAAATCGGAGAAAACCCGTCGTAATGGCAGCGGGGTAGGGATGAGTACGGTATTGTCGAGAACCCAATATTGCGGATGGCGTGGTGTAGTAGGCTACAGTAACCTCAATACGACGACGTATACTATACAACCAAGCTCCTACAGAGTCTGCGAAACCCTAAATTGCCACAGGCAAATGGACAGCATAATGTAGTCACAAGCCAAGGCAACTCGATCTCTCTATAGAGGCAAGTGCGTGGTGACTCAATCGAGCCGGAAGCTCATACTAGAATGTCTAGACACGAGAGTGATGTATCACTATAGCTACATAGAATATAATGCCGTGTGTTCACTGCTGAGCGGCCGAGTCAATTTCCTGCTTCCGATACCCCAGCGCGATCTGAAAGGTGAAGAAATAATAAAAATGTAACCAATCATATTTGATTCCTAAAACATAAATCTTAGTGTGGAGGCTCTCTGCTGACTCCGGATTTAATTTGCGAGTTTCCTAATAGTGTCGATCACCAAAGACGACGAATTCACACGCCATAAAATACGGACGGTTGGAATCTGGCGCTCGATAATATTTCAAATCCATCGGAAACAGAACAGGAGGCACAGCTTCCCCCATTCACGAACTGGTATGCTTTTGCAGTTTAAAATTAGTCAAAAGTTGCTCGTGAACAGCAGATATTGTTCGGGGAACTTAAAATTCTCGGATCTTCCATAATACCGAGAAGAGCGAGTTCTGCATGTCGAGGGCGCGGCGCGGATCGCGGGCTTCCATCTCACGGCCCGCGTGTGCTATCATTTCGCCTGAAATAATCAATAAATCGATAAATCAATTATCAAGAAAATCAATTTACAATTAATCAATAAAATAAAGAATGACCAAGATGATGCCAGGAGTCGATGATGACGTTGGCGGGACGAGGGAGGGGCTGGGGAGCGATGGGGGTTGGCTGGACTCCGTTACTGGTTGTCTTCCTTCGTCCATTGACGGCGGAAGGGAGGGGAGGGAAGCCACCGAGGGGAGGAGCAGGGCCATTCACCAGACTGCAATATCCTCTATTTAGCAGGGGACTTCAGTTGGTCCCTCTGATCTTCCACAGATTCCCGAGAATAAAAGAGGATAGATAGAAGTGGTGAAGATTTATGAGATAAATGTAGTAACCGACGTACAGGTGCGCACCAACGAGGCGCCAATATTTCCTCAAATCGCTTGTGGGTGTTTTGATCCTGACAATATTGCACTTATTGTCGGGCACCCAAAACCGGGTCTATTGTTGTTTATTACTTCTTATTATTACCACCTGCCTCTAGAGCCGTTTCAGAGACTGTTGTCAAATCAGTGGTAGATCAAGAGCTACATTCTGGGAAATTCGCCGTGTTTTGGTGCCCGACAATATCAGGCGGTCCTCCTCAATGGCGAATTCCCTGTACTTTACCTCTGGATGCGTGCGAGGGGCGCCATGGCAGTGGAGGAGGAGGAGGAGGTTGATGGCCCTTCTCCATTCATCTGAAGATCGGCGAGAGAGATGGGACCTCCCTCGAAGATCTTGGCCCCGTTGGGAGAGGAGGCCTTCCCGCCTGCCTTTGCTGTGGGGGACTCCGATTTGGCCAGAGGGGGCGGCGAGACTGCAATGGAATATTATATTGTCGGGAACCAAATTCCTATTCCACATTCACTACAAATAAATACATGGCAGCTTATCGTTTCCGCATATTTTTCGCGATAGTAAAGGTGCAATTGTGCGGCATGGAGCCGAGAATAAAAGTGCTCACCCTTGGGTGCCCTATTGGAAGCGGCCATCCGATCCTCGAGCAGGAACTGCATTGACTTGTAGAACTTTCCGTCTCCGTTCTCCGTCGAGACAGAATTTCTCCTCGTCCTGATGATTCCCTTGAACGACTGCAGAATGTGACTCCATCGTAGGGCAACGTCGGATTCTTCAAGAATAATCAATTTCTTGACATTCAGCCAAATCAATTTGGCAGTCGGCCAAATATTTACCCGAAAAGTTGGTGCCGTGCGCGGTGTTCAGGGCTTTCGTGATTTCGGTTATGGCATCCCTGGAAATATTTATTTTATTTAAAATAATATTTTATCATTTACCTCCGCTCGATGGCACTACGAGAGGAGACATCGTGGTCGTCCCAGAAGGAGCGCCTGGAAGGACTGAAGCCGGATGGGAGACGAGGAGGGGGAGGATGAAGAGGAAGAAGACGAAGAGGGAGGAGGAAAAGAAGACGTGGAAGATGAGATGAAGAAGAAGGAAGAGAAGGAAAGAGAGGAGATGGAAGAGAGGGCGGAGAGGAAGGAGAAATGAAGAAGAAACATGAGGAGCAGAAGCGAAAGGGAAGGCGGTGATGAGGAGAGAGGATGGGAGGATGATGTGGAAAGAAGGATGATGAGGGCGAAAGAGGAAGAAGTATGGGAAGGGGAGACGGAGAAAGAAGATGAAAAGAAAAAGTAGAGGAGGAGAAAGTGGAAAAGGGTAAGATGTGGAAGAGAAGGTGAATGAGGAGGGCGAAGAGGAAAGGAGGAGGACGACAACCGAAAGGCACTCCTCACCTCATCCTGACTCGGTTGACGAGGTCATCGACGATGATGTCCGTCCAGGCGGGGCCGTCGCCTGCGTGCACATCCACAGCGCAGTCCCGATCAGCATCCGAGATCCGAGGCATCTCGACGCCTCGAGGACGGACCATTGTGGGAGGGCCTTCCTGGAATGGACTCCTCTGTTTCCTCTTCACTCCTCTCCTCCCCCTCGTCACTATCCGAATCCCTTTTCCGTGATTTTCTCTGTTCTCCTCCTCCTCACCTCCTCATCCCCTCCTCCCATCTCCTCTTCTCCCTCCTCCTCCTCGTCTTCCTCCTCGTCGTGTTCTTTCAGTTCCTTCTTGATAGACAGTGCCACGTGGTTGGATGTCGATGCAATCGCCGTCGCCTTTTCCTCCTCCTTCTCCTCCATCGGCTCCGTTTTCACAGAAAGGGACGGTCCAGGAGCAGCCGCCAGCAGATTGGGCATGAGCAGTTGGATAGCCTCGGGCGTCAGGAACTTTACGCTGTCCAGCTTCGTCACCTTGTTCGGGGGGCTCTGGAAGAATGCTTATAAAATAATGAAATGTCCTATACAAATATTACCGCGGTCTCCGAATTGCGTGCGAGTCCGCGAGGTCGACCGCGCTTGACTCTGTTGGCTGCACACTGGACGATGCGGGAACGGGCTGGAAGGGGGAGAAGTAGGAGGGGGAAGGGAAAGAAGAGGAGAGGAGAGGAGGATGGGGAATGGGGGGAGCTGAAGAAGTTGGAGCCTGAACGAGAGAGAGAGAGGAGAAGAGGTAGAGGGAGGTGGGGAGCAGGAGAGGAACAAGAAGAGGAAGAGGGGATGGAAGGGGATGGAAGGAGAGGAGGAGGTTGAAGGGGTCGAAGAGAGGAGCATGAGGAGGAAAGCGGTCGAGGGGATGAGGAAGGAGGAGGAGAAGAGGTGGAGGAGAAGGGGGAAAAGGACTGACCAATAACATCGCGGTCATTCTGATTCAGCGGGTACACGTTGCAGAGGGCCTCGAAGCGATCCGGCGTCAGGAGACTGAAATAAAAATATTAAATTAAACATTTCCGAGTGCGGATGCAACTATTCCGTACTACCTCTCTAACACTGGGTGTTTCTCTAGTGGTCCTGGCACAAGCGCTCGCGAAATGGCAACTAACAAGCTGTAATTTCAGAAAAGATAGAAAGGGGAACGTTCGCTAAACGCCAGAAGTCCGGAGTTTAAAATCAGGAAGATCCTGGGTTCTCTTGGGGGAGAGTATCCATTGTCAACGAACTCATCAGCTCTCACGGGGGGCAGTGCGTGTGCATTCGGACAACACGGCAGGGGAGAG
>JACMIG010002918.1:0-13616 GCA_014805385.1 Levipalatum texanum | reverse complement strand
ATGCCATGGTCTAGGCCGAGGTACCCACATGGTTTTTAAATTCCAAGTTGTCGTGAATCTGATTTTATAGCAATTAGAAGAGTTACGTTTCGTGACCGGAAAATAAAAATCCGTGAAACATCTTACTTGATTGCGGATCTGGCAGAGTGCCAAGTTCTTGGGACAGCCAGGGGGTGTGGGCGCTCAGCTGTTCGCACAGGAGAGGGGGATTTGCCAGAGGGTTTTGCGTCAGAATTTGAGTGCCCTTTTTGATCTTGACCCCACCGTGTACATGTGAATAGCTTCTTACATGGGCTGTTTGGGGAAGTATCCTCGGGCTGCCTCGTCGAGGCCATTCGATCGCGGTCATCGTAATATTTCCTGTCAAGAATTGAAGGATGTCGATGGGGGGGGGGGAGGGGGGCGTACCAGACTCTCCAGAAGCCGATAGTGCTCAAGGCCGAGCCCATGAGAAGGAGACGGAACGATCTCAAAATCATTGACTGCCACGCCTTGCCTTTATCGAAACGTCGCCTGTCAAAGGAATTCAAGAGATGCCAGACAAAAATAATAGACGAATTTAGTGGCTTTCAATTAGACATGTAAATAGAGCCTTCAATCGATTTTTGCCTGCTGATTTCGTCCAAATCTTTAGATTCCCTGGGTCTGGTGTTACAACCATTGATACCTCGGAATTTTAGTAGTACCTAAAGTGGGCACTGCCGAAGGATGAAAAACCCCGTTCCGACAATTTAAGAACCACAGAATTACATGTGCTTTTTACTTGGGACTTTCGTTGTTTGTGAGTATTTGTGGGGATCCAAGAACACAAAAATGGACGGAGAAGCTGGAGAAGGGAGACAATATTCCCGGGGAAGGGGAGGAGGGGGCTGATTCAGAGATTGGTCATCTTTTCCATTGAATGTATCTGCCACTGTAGTCCGTGGATGTGAAAAGACAATTTATCATTCTGAATCTCGGGTGATGTACCAGTTTTTAACGTTTTAAAGCACGAGTCCGGCCACATTTCGATGTACCCTCATCAACTTGGATAAGTTTTGATAAACGAATTACGGAATTCCTAAACTCTCGAATTGAAAACTATTACCGGTAACATTCGCATTCCTTTCTGATTTTCGCGTCCGACAATACAAATGACGGGGTGAACCAGTATCTAACTCAACGACCATCGAAGCGGCTGATCAAGAGCGCTCGGTTTTCCATGAATTTTGCGGATGTGGGAAAGAAGGACTTGGGACAGTGACATTCGTCGTTGAGATCTGCGAGTTGTCCTGTGAAGTGGCTGAGGAGGAGGATGGGGTGAATGACCAGGATTTCCATTAGTGACAGTAGCAGAATGGCCTGTAAGATGGTGGAGGTGTGGGGGAGGAGGGAAGGGATGAGGTACTTGAGATCACCGTCGATGCAGTTGCCCTGTGCCCCGTATGAATTCAATCGCACCGGTGGATCGCCAGATAGAGAACTTTTCCCATGGCCGTCGTGGACGATTCGGGCCTGAATAACCAGCTGTGGAAGAGGAAGAGGAAGGGGGAAGAATACCCTGAACCTCCCTCCGCCCGGATTGGTGGAGACGACGACTTCGTAGAGGGAAGTTGTCCCGTTGATGAAGGAGGCCGCCTCGTGGGAGGCCAGTTCGAGGGGAGAACAGAGGCCAAGGAACCCCTTCTCGGAGAGGAGGCCATTCATTTCATGAACTGCACTCCTCGCGAGGACGAGCGACAGTGACTTGTCTCTGAAAGAAGTACCATCAAGATTGATTGTGACAGGAACTAACTCGACTTTGATCAGATCGATTTCACAGGGGCAGTAGTCGAGGGGGATAGGGAGGGTGAGGCAGGTCCTCGGTCCGGGAGGAAGGGGACGGAAGAGGGAATTGCCTTTGAGGCCCTTTCTGTGGACCCGCGTCGAAAACGATGGAGAGACTTCACCGACGACGTTCTGAAGGAGGGACAATTCTCTGAGGAATTCTCATTGTCAAACCTCGGCGAGATCCATGAAAGTGGCGTAGGCATCGAACGAAGTTATAAACTTCTGGCTGTTCTCGCGCAGATTCTTCATGAGGTCTTTGTCTTCTGAATAAATAATATTTAAATGTAAATCGATATTAGGCTGACTCCTCGTCCAGTGAGGGACGATGACCCAGAGCATTGGATTATAGAAGTCCCTTCGGCCAATCTTCGTCTCGAATATCGGTCCTCCGAGGTGGTAGCCGTGGTCGGAGAGGATGAAAGTGAACGATTTGTTCCACTGAAGGAGCCTCTTCTCAACGTCGAGGTCGACCCCATGGGATACCTCTCGTTCGTGCTTGCGGAAGAAGGGAAGGAGTGTTTTGTCTGCGTGGAAGTTCTGGAAGTTGTCGTGGGCCACGCCAGCCAACCAGATGTAGGAGGCCTTGTGGCGATCTGGATGATACATGTTGTTTTTACGATAGAATCAGAACAATTTCATTTATTTATTGTTAATTAAATATCCGAACCAGGATAGGCGGCCATGAAGTTGTCGAAGTACTGGAGGGGGAAGGTGTACTCCTCTCTGCACTGGCCGATGCCCATGAATTTCGTGTGCATATCGGACTCGTGAGCATGGAAGATTTGGTGGAAACGCCTATCATGGTCCTCTCTCTTCAATCTTCCTCTTCAATCTTCCTACATGTATCGATGGTCTGTCATCCACATTCCATCGCACTCTGGAGTCTCCAACTGTGGATAGTAGTAGTCCTCTCCCGCCATGGTACGGTACCCCTTCTAAAGGGGACTGCTCATTAGGCATTCTTTTATGGTACCCACCTTTGAGAATGCCTCCATGACGAACTCGTCTCCTTCCTCGATGAAGCACTTCCGATCCCAGATACCGGGTGGATAGTCAATGGCCACCTTCAGTCCTCCCACCCTCTCGTTGTGAAGGGGTACAACGAGACCACCTGGAACACAGACCAAGTGATGATCTTTGATCTTTTGTTTCTTACCAAAGAATAGTCCCATCTGGCTGGGGTAGCTGTTGTGGCCGACCTTGTAAAAGTGAGGGAAGTTAATGGCATCGAAAGTTGTCGCCAAGTAATCGAGAGTCTTCGGGAAGTTCCTAATAATGCACAATTTTATCAATTAAAATAAGTACCTTCTCGCTGCCGAATTTCCAGTTCCGTCAATGATAATAATATTGATGTCGGGGAAGAGTTTCGGGTCCTTCTTCTCTTTCTCTTCTTCAGGCAACGGAACCACTCGGATGTGAATGTAGTGGTATCGATCGGGACACCACACCTACAAATTATACATTATTTTTGAACCATGACATTCCCTCAAACCTCGACAAAGTCATGGCTGAACCGTGGATCCCAATAGAGGTTCCTCCAGTAGAAGGAGAAGAAGGAAGGTCGCAGGGTGTCCCACCACTGGGCGAGTAGTCGAAGAAGCCATGGGAGGGGGTAGTGGAGGTCCCTGTGGGAGGGTAGTCTTCCCTCTGAGGAGGACTCACCGTGCATAGCATCCTTCCAGATGCTTCTCGTTCCCCGTGTAGTTGGGGTTGATTCGAATTCGTCCATCGACGGTGAGTACAGTGAGAGGAGTGAATGGAGTGCAGCCACTGAAGAATTGGGACATTAACAGTGGAGGGGAATTTTTCGAGCAAAATACTGGGGTAGTTGCCAGGGCAACATCTGGATATGAATGAATCAGTAACTGACGCAGTTGGTTCCTTCATGGAGAGGTTGATGATCTTTGAGATCTCGTCGTCCCACGTCGGATTCTCCTTCAGGACGCACGTCTCGTACAGGGCGGCATCTCAATTTGCGAAACATTTCCGCGCGAATAACCATTTAAGAAATTCGCAGATATCCGTAGAAACAATAGCTCGATTTAAATAGTAAGTTCCACATCTTTTTTCGTGGTTTAAAAAAGGTCTCCTTACCAGGGCTGAGAGTGGGGGAGCTTTCGGTGATCTGAAGATGGGACCTCGCCGTGGCCATGCGACCTCGATCATCGTAGTAATTCCTATCAGGGAACTGAACGGTGGAGTGGATGGGAGGGTATACCAGACTATCCAGATGCCGATGGTGCTCAGGGCCGAGCCCATGAGAAGGAAACTGAACGACCTCATCGTCATTGTCTTTCACGCCTTTCCTCCATTGAACTGCCGCCTTCAAGGGAATTCAGGAGAAGTCAGACGAATCAGACACCTCTACTCAAATTATGTCTCCCATTGACTATTTTACTTATTGATTTCGCCAGAATTTTAGTCTAATAAAAATTAGGCATTTGAACTCCATGAGCCTGGATCTGCAACAATCAATTTCGCGGAATGCTAGGTAGACCAGAAAAATACATCACGGGGAAACGAATGAAAAGGACGAGGATAATGGCGTCGAACAATAGCAACTACGGGAGAGGAGGAGGAGGATAGGGCAGTGATTCTCTCCCTCTGCTTTCCTGTGTCTTCTATGGCCAGCGTGGAGGCTGAGTGAGCATGGACGCCCGTTATCAGAGAGGGAAAGGGAAGGGGCACTATTTAGTACAGAATATCAACGGCGGGAGGCGATTCCAGTACAGCCCTGAGGAGAAGCGTCCCAGCAATCATAAGATAAATAGTATCATTGCCCAATAAATACATCCCATCTTTCTACACAAACACGGGGGAAGAGAGCCCGTGGCGAGCCGATAATGATAAAACAGCGCATGGTGGCAGGGAGATGGGAGGACAACCAATCTCGGAAGGAAGACGCCAAAATCGCCCAGCTACGACAACGTAAAGGACACAGAATAATATGTGTTTTTCACATGGGACTTTCACCTTTTGTGAGTATTTGTGGGGATCCAAGGAGACAAAAAACGGAGAAGCATCCTTCGAGGGAAGGGGAAACTCTTCTCGGGCAACGTGTGGGGAAGTGACAGAGGCGAGTGGTTCCCTTCTCCATCTCTCATCTCGAACTATACAAATGGCATTGCTCATCGACAGATGTGAGAAGACATTTATCAATCAGTGACTCGATTGATGTACCAGTTCTCAATGGTTTAAAGCACAAATTCGATCGCCACTCGATGTAACCTCAGTGGATAAGTTTTGAGACACGACTCAAAAAAGCAACATGATCTACTCCGAGAAACCCGCAATTGTTATGGAGTGCACAAGACAAATGTGGAGGAGGTTGAAGGGGGGAGGAAAAGGACAGAATGGGGTTCCGAGTCCAGGAAGAAAGGGCAGAAGGAGTCTGATGGGATTACCCCCCCTTCCTGCCTTTGGACTGCCATCCATTTCATTCCGAGTGCGCGTGCGCCAACTGCAAAAAGGACACTTTCATTAGTGGCGAACGCTCGATGTTACTGGAACATTGCTTTTCTTATTGGCCAAAGGCAGCTGTTATTGTAGTTATCTCTATACACTCAACGTCCCCCTCCTCTTTCTTAC
This sequence comes from Levipalatum texanum, assembly GCA_014805385.1. NCBI lineage: Eukaryota > Metazoa > Nematoda > Chromadorea > Rhabditida > Diplogasteridae > Levipalatum > Levipalatum texanum. The sequence goes on along the minus strand of JACMIG010002918.1, from coordinate 8,219 downwards.
CCCGCGGTCCTCATCGTTGAGTTCAGGGAGTTGGCCTGTGAAGTGGATGAGGAGGAGAAAAGCCGCCGAAGCCACAGAAATGTAGACCATCTGAACAGAGATAACAATCAGATTGTCTCACGTAAAAAACAAAAGAAAATTCCTGCATATTACAAAGTCCTATGAAAATATCCCTCCTTCAACAACTCACGACGAGATTTCCCTGGAGGACGCCGACGAAGGCAATGAAGGAAAGGCGAACGAGGTCGATGGGAACGGCACAGCGCCTGTAGAGAGAAGGGAGGAGGACGCAACGGAAGGAGTAAGGGGATGAGAGGTTAGACTGACTGTTTATCAAAGAAGTATCCAAAGCTCTGGATGGTGAAGAGGATGATGGTCATCTAAATGGAAGTCATGGCATCGTTCTCTTCTCCTCCCACCCTCAGAAGGAACTCTCCCCATTCCAGGGCTGGCCGCGTCTCGTTGAAGTCGAGATACGACTTGAGGAGGAAGAGGAACTGGACGAGGATGTAACTGAAGGGCCGAGTGACGTCACTTTAATGGTACAACAGACCCCTTGCATGCAAGAGTGAGCTTGGGGGCGTAGGCCTGATCGCGGGCAGCCTCGGAGTCGGGGATCTACAAAGGGGAATATAAAAGATCAAAGATCATCCCTTACCACGGGGATTCCCTCCTCGCTGTCCTCCATGCAGGTCCAGAAGAAGAACCATCTGGAAGTAATTAATCAGTCCAAATTCAATAGTTCTTTGTCAACCTGGTCCTCGTCCCTGGATAGTACCCTGGTGGCTGGAAGACTGTTTTCAGCTGGAAAGAAACAGTTACTGGTGGATTGGGAAATGTGAACCTTATTCCAGACGCCCGGAAACAGCTCCTTGCCCTCTTCATCCTTGTCCCACATCTTCACAGCCAGGAAGTGGATGAAGACGTCCACCTGGAGGAGGAGTGAGAGGAAGAGGGAACAGTCCTCACTTGAAGTCGCCATTGGTTGAATGTGCGGGAGGGGTGGACGAGTCCGTAGACGACTTGTTCCTGAAGCCCTTCTTCTTACGAGATGGAAGGATTCCCTCCTCACCTCCTTCCTCTCGGCAGCGTACGTGCCGAAAAGAATATCCCAGATGATGAGAGTGGCTCCGTAGTTGCGGTCGATGGCATAACTAAAGAGTGGATAACGAAAGAGGTTCTGAGGAGTTCTCACGGATTTCGTCCATGGTGTACTCTGTGAGAGGAGGGAGTGTTGATGACGTACTCGAGGAATCCGAGGGAGGGCACCTTCTGGAAGGGATCCTTTGACTCTATTTTTGATAAGAGTATGACCAGAGTGTAGTCAGTTATTATCATCCCGAGAGGTCCATTACTCCTCAACTCCTCTCTATTTAGACTGACCTCGGTGTGGATCCAGAACTGGTAGAGGACATTTAATGTCTTGTGGGGGTAGAAGATCTCGGGAGGGACGAAGAAGGCCTGGAGGAGGTCGAAGATACACATGCCCATGTCCTGGAGGAGGGGGAAGAGGATAGGAAGGGAAGAGGGGAGAAGGAGGAGGTCCTACTTGTATGGCGCCCTGGCGGAGAGCCGTCGAGAGATTATAGAATTCAGACGAATGGTGCATCTGGTGGAATCCCCAGAATACACCGAATTCTGCAAGTGGACTATTACATGGCTTTCAGGATTGCCTCTCGATGCTGAGAAAAATAGATCGAAATTCGTATTCCTTTTGAATGCTCACCATGAATGGCCCTGTGGCCAAGGTAATAGGCGAGATCCTGCGTGAGAAAGGCGATAATCCAAGTGGAGGTCGATAGTGGCAGGGAGACGACGTGGATGGCGGAGTAGACGATGGGGTAGAGGAAGACGGAGAGGGAACGACCTCGGATCCTGAAGATCACTGGTGGATTGCGCGAAAATTTGTAATGATCAAGGGCATAAAATCCTGATTCTATTTGCTTTTTGTATTATCTCACTTGAATAGCATGGACGATATCCCGGCGACGATGGAGGTGATCGAGTCGGAGAACGAGACTCGTTTACAGTTACAGCATGACTCCACCACCACGAGAACAAGGAACCAGAACGTCACCTGTAAAACATCGACAAAATTTGAGAGTATGCAGTAATCCACGAACCAGTCCGTAGTAGTCCGGCATGTCATCGTGATTCTCGTAAATTGTTTCGTTTGGAGACACCATGTAAAAGAGGTATCTGAAGAGAAGGAGATTGAGGCCATCGGCTTCGCACTTGCCTCAGATTCCATGGCGAAATCTTCTCCCATATCGTCGCAGGCGGGTTCATCTTCGTGGAGGAAGACAGAGGGAGAAGAGTGAAATGAGATAAGGGCCGGGGACCTCTTATAGTAGTCTGTATGACAGATGTTGTGGAGCAGGTCCTATCCCACTTCTCCCCCGCCCTCGCACAAAGTCCACCTCCCAAGTAAACCCGAGGATCGTATCACCCCTCCTCCAACAGTCTAGTCAGTGGTAGGTGTTCTCTGCTGTCTCCGCCTCTCCCTCCCTCTCATTCTCTCCTCGATGGCCCCACTGCCGATAAGTCCCCATTCGCAGTTTCTCTCGTTATCATCGATGTGTTCACACGATCACGCGGTCACTTTATTCAACACTATGATGTATTTACACTGATGAGCAGATAAGGGAAAGGATTCAGGCATTGATGCACTTGGCAGGGATGCTGAAGTTCTCCGCCAGATCGTCGTTCGGCTCGGCGGGATACATCTCGGAGAACCTGGAGGAAAGAATGATTGAGGGGAGGGGAGGAGAGGAGGAGGCATTTTTTAAAATCGTCCCTGGCAATACGCTCATCGCCCTCTGTCAAAATACGCTGGTTATCAATCGAAACACCGTCCATTCGCCCTTCGACAAGCAAAAAGACATTCACATGCACATTCAACTCCTGCAATACTGCGATGAGCGTATTCTCGGGAACGTTCATTCCTCCGACAAAAGAGGAGGAGGGGGAGGGGAGGGGGAAGGAGAGGGGTGAAGTGGAGGGATCTCCTACCAGTACTCCCTCTTGAATAGTCTCCGATCTCCAGTGGACGTGAAGTAAGTGTCGTATCCGAGGAGTACTCCCTTGTCAGCATCGACGTACGCGAATACGAGGAATGCCTCCGCGTGCTCGTTCGGCAGGCGCACTGCCGCTGGCTCGCCCTGCAATTATAAAAAAAGATGATGAATTCGATTAGACATTCTCCGGTCAGAAAAATTTAAAGAACCTTTTCAATTTTCTAAAACAATTTCATATTATATTTGTACTTCGGGTTTTCGACAATGTCGAACAAGTCCTTGTTCTCACCAACCTGATAGACGTAGACGAGTTTGTTTCGCTTGACTCGGACCTGGAATGGAACCATCTCATTCCTTTCCAGTTGAACTATTCTCCCACCGACTCCTCATGGGGTCGATTCAGGTTAGTGAGTCCGCTCCTCGTGATGTACGAGGTGTAGTTGAGGTCCTTGTCCTTGCGGCAGCCCTGAGATCAGTCATGATAATTAACGGAATTGTCTCTAAATCTGACGGTGACGATCTTGCCGTCGGCCGTCGTATTGGCGAGATAAGTGATGTCTTTGGTGGCGATGATGAGGAGGTGGGAGGAGTAGCGATGGACGAGCATCTCAAGGAAAATAGTTATCTCCGAATTAGTCCTGCTTCTAGGTTTTGTGCACCAGATTATTCGATCCCTCGACGTAAAAGAAATAATATTTCTTTGCCCGCCGTATTCTCGACAATCTCGGTTCCGTCGTTTTATCTCCCATCAAAATATGGCCGCACAAAATGTGCACTGTCTATTCGACTACACTTTTCACCCTCGTTCAACTACGCGCGAAGTGTGTAACAGTTTCTAAGAGAGGACTTACTTGAGTGGCGTGATTCTGGTACCACCATGAGTGGGTCTTGATCTGTTCCGTTCCTTCGTTGCTCCCATCGGGGCCTCGAATCGTCTCGAGCATCCGCCCATTCGGGGCGAATTGAGTGATGAAGACGGTGAAGTTGGTCGGGTCACTGAACTTGTTCCAAATCTACTGCGGATAGCAACAATGATAAATTGAGGAAATGTTTCAAAATAAACAGACATGATAAAATGATTACTATTTCTCGACAGTTCCCTTCTCGTAGGCGCCGGCTTCTCCTGTATTGGGAGCTGTGAGAGCAGAAAAAGAGAAAGGACTCGCCTCTGATGAATGACCAAACGAGGGCCCCTCCACACAATGCAAGCATAAGAATTGCAGCAGCCAGCTTCAGGCCAATGTTGCAGCATCTGGAACCTCCTCTTCAATCTCCTCCTCCACCTCCTCCTCTTCTCTTCCCCCATTTTCACTCATCTGATCTTCTTCTCGTCTCCCACCTCCTACACTTCTCCTTTCCCCCCTCTTCCTCTCCTCTTTTCTTCCCATCCCTCTATCCCCCACCCACTCACCTCCTCCTGCAGCTCTGCCCTCCGACGTATTCGACGGCGTCGTCATCCTCGAACTCGTCGACGATCTTCTTCTTGTCCTCGTGTCCGTGTCCTTCCCCCATGGCCTGGAATCGATACTCTTCTCTCCATTGCCTTCTCCTCCTAATCTCACTACTCTGATTAGTGGCTGATAAGAGGTCTAACAAGCTTCGTCTCTCACCTTTCACTTGGTGAGAGAGCGTAGGAAGGGAGAGAATCAGAGAAGGAAGGGGCGGTGGAGAGGGAGTCTCGAAGTCGTCATTCGCTGATAGAAACAGCCTCCCCGTCCTGGAGGCAGATTCCAATAAAAGGAGAGTCACGGCAGATAAGCTCGGAGGATGCATGGTAAAGCGGTAAAACGGATTTATTCGGTGCAGAAAGTGATTCTGGGGTCAAAGAAAATATGTCGCTTGAACCCATACTTCTTCTGAGCTATTATGTCTTTGTTTTTTGTTCCTTTTTTACAAGTCAGTGGAACGAGTTTATCGGAAAGTTATTATCACAGCATTGACCAGAGCATTACATCTACAAAATAATCAGTGTCCAAGTAGAATCTCATTGAGGAAGGCGAGTGATTGGTCCCACGATCTCCTCGCTGCCTTGGGTTCGTAGTTGACGCCGGGGACTCCGAGGGCGGCAGCGTCTGCAGGCGAGAGGTTTGATTTTTAATTACACAGTCAGGAGTTGTGGCGTTTACCGAACACCATCTTATTTTCGGTGGCTGTTTTTCGAAAAGCGGAATTATTACGTCCGGACACATAAATTAGAACTGACGAGGCTCGGTGAAGGCGTGTTCGGCATTTCCATGTTCCATGTAGTGCCAGTCTGCCTTTCGATCACGCATCTCCTGGTAGAATGCCTGGATCTACAAATGAATACCGTAATCCTCCTCGGACCTCTCGCCCCACCGTATCCTTCCCGATATGTGGATCAGCATCTCCATTGTGTACTTGGACGGATGCCTCGATGGGCTCGATGGCCATGCCGTCGAAGGGCTTCAGAGTACCGTGGAAGGAGACCACGGCCTTCACTCCAGGGATGTGCCTCCTTGCGAGGTCGAGGGAACAGAGGCCGCCGAAGCAGTAGCCGATCGCCCCGATCTGGGATACGGTATTATTGGGCAGAGACTGGAGGGAACCTTTGTGGCATCGGTGTAGGGAAGATTTGCAAGGGCATCGCGGGAGGCGGCGAGGCGACCTCCAAGCTCTGCCCGATCCCCAGCAACGAGTGGACGGAGGAGGGCGAAGTTCTCTTCCTGGAAGAGGAGAGGTGAAGGGTGGGGAGAGGAGAAAAGAGGAAAAGAAAAGGAGGATGGCGGGAGTAGAGAAGAGGAAGAAGAGGGATGAAGACGGAGGGAGGAGAAGGGGAAGAAGGGGGAAAAGAATGGAGGGATGGAGGGAAGAAGAGGCTAACCTTGGTCGTTCCTCTGGTGCCCTTTCCATACACATCTGCAGCCAGTGCTACGTAGCCGGCCTGGAATGAGTTGGTAAACAACGCAAGTTCGGAATAAAGTACCTTTGCCAGATCGGCGGCCCTCGACTGTTCCCATTCACTGCAGCCTCCGAATGCATGGAGGACGAGGACTCCCGGACGCTTGGTGGAGGAGCCCTTCCAGGACCTGGTGAAAAACAAATTGTACGAACTTGCCAAAGGTATTCATTTTTGTGAGATTCTTTAAATGTTGCATTTGTAATCAGAAGACAAATGTATAAACTGACTTCTGGTAACACACGGTTCCTTCGTAGCCCTTGCCCGTGGCGTCCGTGTATTCGAGCTGCTCCGAGACCACTTCCACCATTGCTCTGCAACCGGCGAAATAGAAGGGGGATGCAGTGGAGGAGTTCCAAAACAACAGCGTGTGGGGGTCGCGGAGCGAGAGAGAAGGGAGGGTGGAGGGGGCAGAGAAGAGCCATGCCACAGGTCACACACTACAGAGGGATCGATGTAAATAGCAGGAGAGAGAGGGCAGTGACCCTTATCACAGTCACTATTCGTGCCTCGGACTGACTTCGGTTTATCATGATTATTTGTGGACACTATAAATACAAATAAATCAAAGTAACATAAAATAAAATAAAGCTCGAGTTCAATGAGATTCATGAGATCACCACGAGGTGCTCGTTGAAGAAGTCGATTGTCGCCGTCCACGATCTCTTCGCCGCCCGTGGCTCGTAGTCGACGCCAGTGAATCCGAGGGATCCCGCATCTGAGAGGGTTACGGTACTCTCGAAAGTCAGCTTATCGTATACTGGGTTCCGTGAATCCGTGGACGGCATTTCCATGCTCAACGAGCATCCAGTCTGCCATGCGATCGCGCATTTCCTGCATGAAAGCAGAGATCTGCAATAAATTCATCACTAATATTAATTTTTTATAAATAATAGTTGAGCCTGATCCTTTCCGATATGGCTGTCGGCATCTCCATTGTGCACTTGGACGGCGGCCTCGATGGGCTCGATGACCATGCCGTCGAAGGGGCTTCAGAGTAACGTGGAAGGAGACCACGGCCTTCACTCCAGCGCTTTGCCTCCTTGCGAGGTCGAGGGCACAGAGGCCGCCGAAGCAGTAGCCGATCGCCCCGATCTGGAATACGGTAAATGGTGAAAGGGGAGGTACCTTGGACTCATCACAGAATGGAAGGGCAGCGAGTGCCTTTTGAGCTATGGCCATTCGCTGGGCGAGTTCCACCCTGTCTCCAGAGGCGAGGGGGCGGACGAGTCCGATGTAGTATTCATGTGACTGTCCCTGTGTCCCCTTGCCGAGGACATCGACGGAGAGGGCGACGAAGCCGGCCTGCAACGGGATTATTATCGGGAACTCAACAATCTTTAATTTTAGATTATGGAGTAATGGAGATCGTTCGCTGTTCACAGTATGATCGGACTCCAAAATTCAAACCTTGGCCAGTTCGACGGCCCTTCCCTCCTCGAATTCATTGCAGCCTCGGAAGGCGGGGAAGACGAGGACTCCCGGTCGCTTCTCTCCCGACTCCTTCCGGTTCCTGTGGGAGGGGAAAGTCTGAGGGAAGGGGAAAGGGAGGCATGCCGGTGGTAGGCGAGTAATCCCTCGTATTCCTTGCCGTTATCGTCCTTGTAGAAGAGGGGCTCCGTGGTGATGGAATACATTGATGACCAGATCAAGGAAGAGGAGGAGGAGGTGGCGGGAGGTAAGATGGAGTTGGAGGTGGAATACGGGAAGAGGGATGTGGAGCTGCTTATAAAGGGGTCTCTACTACTCTCTCAATTTCTGTGCTCGGGACGTTATATTTCGTAGTGCGCTCACCTCTGTTACCGAGAGGGAGGGAGAAGACTTCTTCCAGGAGCAAATCACAGGGTAGAGGGAAAGGGGATGAAGGCACATACAAAGTGGCACTCTGCACAAGTAATAACTGATTTATCCAAATTTTTTAGGCAAACAATGTTTAAGATGCGAACTAATAATATTCGGATCCGAAGCAAAAATGCAGAAATAAATTCATTTTCCAGGCTCGGAGCAACTTGTCTCTCCAAGCCCGCAGGAAGATTAGAAAGGAGGGTCAGGGCCAGTAAAGTTCCCCTTGCTCGTTAGACTCTCCACGTGTGGAATCAGTGGTGATCCCTCGCCGTCCTCCACTTCCTGCCCTCTCCTTCCCCTCCCTCAAGTTGCCTCCCTTCTCCTCCCCCCAATTTCCTTGGAGGGCCTCTCTTCATTACCCTCGTCCATTGACACGTCGCTCCTCCAATCTCTCCCCTTCCCCGCGGCCTCTCCCTCCTCCTCCTCCTCCTCCTCCTCCT
>JACMIG010002917.1:0-13618 GCA_014805385.1 Levipalatum texanum | reverse complement strand
CCCCCCCCCCCCCCCCCCCCCCCCCCCCCCCCCCCCCCCCCCCCCCCCCCCCCCCCCCCCCCCCCCCCCCCCCCCCGAACGGGGGTCGACTCTTCTCGGGAGACGATGGTCCTTCCCCTTCGCGGAGGCGGAGGTTCAGTTCTGGAATGGAAACGAATATCTGCAGAGGATGAAGGAAACAAACCAGGAGGAGGTGGTGGAGGGGGAATAACGGGCGCGGGTGGAGGAGGCTTGAGGGTGTAGGAGGGAACAGATCGCATCCGCTCTCTCCATTCCGCCTCTTTCTTTTTCTTTCTCTCCGCTTCTTCACGATTCTTCTGTAGCATCTCTTGGTACCGTTTCCTTCTGCAGTGGTTGCATTCAACAAGAGGGGGAGGGGAGTTCGCCCTACCCTTCCACATTGGTCGGCTTTTCGACGGGGAATGGGTTGCTGAAACTGCGTGCTTGCTCGTCCATGGCCCCCATGATATCAGCCAGGGGATCGTGAGAGGGCGGAAGCCCTTTCGGGACGGGAATCGGCCTCGGGGGATCCTTCCTCCCAGGAGGCTGAGCATTGGTCCTCGGGGCAGCAGTGGAAGAGTGGAGAGGGGAGGAATGGCGGAGTGGAGGCTGTTGGAGGTGGCGAGTGGGAGAGATAGGGAGATGATGAGAAGGGGCACTCCGCTGGGCTACACTCCCGGCCGATTGTTCGGAGGTAGGAACCAACGGTTTCCTAGGGATAGTGAAGTGGGGCGTGATGGTAGGGCGAGGGGGATGTCGGAGGGAGAATAAGGATTCTCCAGGGGCCGAATGCCTGGGGACCTCCGCTCGCCGATTGTCGATATCTTTCGGCCTTGCCACACGAGATTTCTCCGCCGCCTTCATCACTCGCCTGCAGTCATCATTATTATCGATATCCCACTAGGCCGAGTTCAGTGAATATAGCTACAGCTCGCGGACTTCCGACAAGAAGAAAGACTGACTCGAGGTCGCTCCTATTGACGACTTCTCCCTTCCTCTCCATGGTCCTTTTGTCCCCGTGTTCACGATATTCCTTCTTCCGTATGGGTTGATCGTCCTCCTCGGAAGAAGAGGACAATATTTCCATCCAATCGAGGGGTCCTCTCCTATCAGTCTTCTTCCTCTTATCCTCCTTATTCCAGTATTCTCCATTCAGTCCAGTGGAATCGGAGGAAGATTCCTCTTCGTCTCTGTAAGGATTATGTGAGATTACTCAAAACCCCAATTGTTTATAATTTAATTTCTCGTTCAGGAGTCAATAATTTGTGCAATACGTGGATTCTCGGCAATTCAAAAAAAAACTAATTAATTGTATATACTGACTCGAGATCGCGCCTGTTCACTGCATCTCCGGCCCTCTTCTTCCTCTTTTCTTCACTCCGTTCCCTCTTGTCCTTCTTGAGTGGCAGATCGTCCTCTGAGGAGGATGTCCACTTCTTCCTCCTATCACTTTCAATCTTCCTCCTTTTCTTCTCGGTGGATCCACGATTCAATTCAATGCCATTTCCTTTCAGTCTCTCCGGCGCCGGGGAAGATTCCATCTCTGCTCTGAAAATATTCATGCATTGATGGCGAAACTCATCAAACACGACCCAAAATGTACGTTTCAAGTTGTTAGGTTCCAAACTTTTACCGAATACTATAGAGTAAATGGCATGAGCTGACCCGAGATCACGTATATTCCTCTTCGTCTTCTTCTTTTCCCTTTGTTCGCTCGTGTCCCTCTTCCGTGGCCGTTCGTCCTCGGATGATGAGACCCACTTCGTGATCTTCCTCTCAGGCTTATTTCTTTTCTGATCGATCGACCAATATTCTCCATTCAATCCAGTGTATCCCGTTGTATCTTCCGATTCGGAGGAGGAAGACTCCTTCTTCTCCCTGAACAGAGTATTAAAGGGTCATGACAAGCAAAACCATGTATGACGCTCCATTTTCATGGGCAATTAACGTTTTACAGACGACCTTATTTTCACGTTTCTCAAACATGATGATCCAAAAATTAGTGAAGCTGGGCGCTATTTGGAAACTACATTTTCGCTTAGTTCATGAGGATTTGCAATCACTATTGAAGAATGAATATTAAGCACATACCGAGTAGCATTAAGGAAGGCCTGGTATTCTTCGTCCGAATCGGAGTCGAGCACCGATTGTTTCTTTGCTTTCCTCGTGTCTTTGACTGTCCGCCTGTAATCGTTCTCCCTTGTCTTCGCTTCCCCCAATCAACAGTACTTGTCGGCTGGAGGAGAAATGATCTCAAGGGGAATCTCAAATTCCATTTTCTTCTGTCTCGTGATGGTTTGTGTGTTGGGATCGCTAACGGACCAGTAGTCGCCGTCGAGTCCCGTGTGGCGAGAGCCCCCAGAGGAGCGAGAGGGAGACACTTCCATCCTCAACCAACCACTCCCTTGCCATTGACTATTCACCCACTTCCTATCGTCATATGCCTCCTCCTCCTTCACTACTGCGTCACTTCGTTGAGGCACTGGAAGACGGGCCATTTCAACGAATAAAATGCGCTATCCAAACCTCGTTCTCCAGTAGACTTTCTCTTTTTTTCGACGTAAGGCGATTCAGTCTTCGCCCGACGACCCGAGTCAACAGACCAGTATCCTCCATTCAGTCCCGTATAGGTCTTCGAGGATGACGTTGATTCGGACCTCAATCGTAGTTCCCTCTTTACCCTCCTGCTCCCTCACCGTTCTTCCTCGTCAGAGCTCCCTCGGTTCGAGTTCTCTTTGGAAGGGCCGGGAATCTCTTCCTTCTCCCTCTTCACTGCCTTGTTCACCTTACCCTCGTAGTCTACAAGGTAGACATCATACTGAGTTTATCATTGTTTCTATCAAACCTTTCTCGCTCTTATGTGGCCTTCCTCGTTTTCCCTCTTCCTTGGGGGCGACGAATGGCTCTCTTCTGCTCTTTCTCCTCTTACTTTTCCTGGACGGGATTGTGGTGAGTGGAAGGAAGGAACCCAAACCTCCGCTTCTCCTCCCGTAGTGCCTCGTACTGAGCATGGAGCCACTTCCAATCCTCGCCTGCGAACATTTCATCGGAGGCGACGTACCAGTCACTGCATGGGCGGGTTCTTTTATTTTTATATTGTCCTCACTCTTGGTTGACGTCCCATCCAACCCATTTCAGCAGGTAAATCAGCTCCCCGTCCTGCAAGAAGTAACGCCATCCAAATAAAAAAGACTAACCTCATTGTGGCTGTAGTCAACGACCTTGTCCACGGGGTAGGGTTCCGTGCTTCCTTTGTCATCCCCGCTCGCTCGTGCCCTGCAGAATAACCTCATCCCTCTAATGAGAAATGGTCTTTAACCTGGCTGCGACCTTCGTCCAATACGCCCTCCGCAGATCCTCTCCAATCCGATTTTCATCGTCCGTTACACTACAAATACATTAAGTAGGATTCAAAGAAGTGAGAAAAAAACTAACATTTTGCGACCATCCCTGAGCTTGACGTGATAGAACGGCACTTGCTAAATAATTAAATTATAAAAGAAAGCGCGATTATAAACTGACATCATGGCAGGAATGGGAGTAGACCTTGACGACATCGTCGCAAATAAAAGAGACCCTGCCATTGCGCCCCTTGTCCTCGCTGGTCATTTTAGAGGACCATCGGAACGTTGGACTGAAAAAGTTCTGTCGACTGCGGCGGGATTATGGAATGGTAAAGTATGTAATAGGGCAGGATGAATACGAGGTCGTCATGGATGAGCAATAGCGAAAATCTGGCCTCACAGCCATACAGGAGCGTCAATTAATCACGGGTTTGTCAAGGACATCTTCAAACTTTCAATCGCGGAAAAAGAGGAAGTACAAAATGGACGCATTACAGTATGCAGAGTTGGGGCGTACGACGGAGCGAACAGATAAATCATCCTGTAGGTATGAGGGGGCGTCAGATTTACAATTACGAGGATGACGTTTACAAATTTTTACAAGTGGAATCCATCCCATCGCACTGTAGGCAAGGCCTAGACAATTTATGGATCATCTTCAGTGAGCTCTCGCACGGAACCCGAAATAAGATACTCTTGTGATTTCGACAATATCGTTCACAAATATTGCAGCTGCAGGGCATTGGTGAAAGTTCCTGAATATAAAATTTGAGCTTCTCCATAGAGCTCAGAATGTCTTCCCGGACTTGAATTGTGGTGGCAATCCTCCATCTCAATATTGTGCTCGTTGAGTGACTCGCTATCATCGAAGATGGAGAGTATTGTGGATGCGATCCCGAGAGGATCGAAAGGGCCTTGATTTGTTTTTGTCCACTCCTCCAGCATCTCCTCCCCTCACGCAGAGTTCTCCTACTCTGCCGCGTGAACTCTGCCACATTACAGCGCCCAGTCGGAAGACTCTCGCTGGAGGAGGAGGAGGGGAGAGGGAAGGGAAGGAAGGAGGGAGGAGGGAGGAGGGGAGGAGAGAGGGAGGGGAGGAGGGGAGCTCTTCCCTCACCTGATCCTCAGTTATTCGTGTGCTCGACATCAGGCATCGTTCCTCGAGCCCCAGAGCCAGGTCCTTGGTCTTTCCTTCCCTTTCCTCCAGCTCAGACCTGGAGGTTCCCCCTCCCGCCCCCGTTCCCTCCTCTTCTCTGCCACACTTCACTTGTGCAAACAGTTCTCTCTTACTCAGGGGGCACTTTACTGTCTAATGAGATCTCCGTCTTGTTATCTCGAGAGAGTGAAGTTGAATTGTGGCCGAGTCCAAGGCTGCACAGATCCTTCCTCTGTTATTCTGCCACTCTCTCTCTCGTGATTATCTTCTTCAACAGCTGACGGCCGAAGCATCGACATTCCTCCCATTCCCTCTTCGTTACTCCCTCTGCAGATGTCGTCGTGCAAGAGCACCATCGCTCGTCTCAACCAGGCCGCCGCCGCCAACGAGGGCAAGCTCAAGAAGTGAGTCCCCTCCCCCTCCCCTTTCACTCGCCCAGGAACCCCTTCTCCGACACCTACCAGCTGCAGAAGTTCGACACGGAGGCAGTGGACTACGGGAGGCCGACTACCGGATCGAAGACTGAGGCGAGGGGAATAAAGGTGAGGGAGGGAAGAGAAGGGAAGGAGAACCTCCCAGGCCGGTGTCCACGTCTGTCGAGAGATCCTCTACCTCTGCGAGCTCATCGACGCCAATGCTGAAGGTTGTCTTTCCTCGGAATGGGGAAGAAGGGAAGGTTTAGGAGTCGACCCCAACAAGTGGATCTACTTCGGGAAGCTCTTCGTCATCTACTCGTACTACTCCGATAAGGCAAGTCTCGGTTCCTGTAGATAGAGACCCTCCGTCCCCTTCAGCTGGTGGGCATGCTGATCAGGGCACGCAAGTATGGACTGCTCCACTTCACGGGAGAGATGCTCTACCAGAGACAGGACGACCAGAAGGTTGGGAGCGGTTGAAGAGGAGAGGTGGAAGTGGGAGGGGGAAGAATAGGATGAAGAGGAGGGAGAGGAAGACCCTCTTGCAGAAGATCACGATGCTCTACAGTCTGGCCGATCTGCGTGTGAGGATGAAGGCATCGGGCGACCCCAAGAACTGCGTCGTCGTTGAGGGGTAAGCGAGTTGATCCTTCTCTCTCTCGAAGTCCTCCCTTCCAGACCTCCCCCCGTCCTCCCTGATGACATCCTCGCAGAGAAGGAGATCGAGGAGGAGGCAGCCAGGCAGCGAAAGGTGTACCCTCCCCCCCTTCGCCCCCTAACTGGCCGTGGTTGAGATGAGCGGAGCCGCGGGATGGGCATCCATTTCGACATCCAAGGGAGCACCTCCAAGGCAGGATCGGAAGGTGAGGACTGCTCAAACGCGTCGAGCCCCAAAACGCAGCGCATTCATACGATTCCGTGGGAATGCGTAGACTTTGGTGCTCGACAATTCCTGGTCTCTTTGTATTCACCGTTCCTTGTTCAGCCAGTGCTGCCATCTGCGGATGCTCCGCCTTCGTCTTCGGCCCCTTCGTTCTGTCTGTCGTTCGATGGCAAGTGACCCTCCATCTCGCACAGCCATTCTTCCTCGACATAAAGTTCCCTGCCATATCCGGTGAACTATTCTTCACGACGTGTACACTTTCCTTGTTTTGTTCGTTTTTCACACTTGTTCGATCCGCATAAACAGCTATTGATTGTGGTCTTCTTTTCACAGCGAAGTGCAAAGGGGGGAGAGGGGCGCGAGAGTAGGGCGCAGGCGCGAGGAGGAGGAGAGGGAACAGAGAGTGAGAGAAACCGGCAGGGACAGCCGCCGCGCGCCACCCTGCCCATTCATTCGCCACCCAACCATGAATGGAGAGCTCTCCACTTCATTCGCCATGGTTAGTATCCTTTTTAAAATACATTTTAATTCTGACACTATTTCCAGTGGGGAACCCCGAAGGAACCACTCGGATTCGTAACGACATGCATGCCGAAAAGGAAGCCTCGCGAAAACTTAATCAAGATTCGGGGCAAGGTACTTTATTTCGTTAGATTAACAAAAGTCCCGGTTTGAAGGTAGTTGACATGGGCTACGCGTACGTGTTCGACAAGCAATCCGTCGGGGGAAACAAGTAAAACTCCGAGTCAATTAAACGAATGGGCTGGTTGAGGTTGTTCTGGCGTTGTGAGCGCAAGATCGCGTGCCCCGCCCGCATTCACACATGCGAACAGACGGGAGAGGTCAGTCAAAGGGAGATTGGGAATGACCGACCCTCTTGGCAGGTGCTCAAGAGAATGAACGAACACAACCACCCACCCAACTTCGATCTCGTCGATGCCGAACCTCCCCGTAAAAGAATAAAAGAACAGGAGGAGTCACCGACAGAATCCGCCATGGAGAGGATTTACAGCGACACGCTCATGGCCGACTCCACGGTAACTATTCTCCCACTGCCCTTCATGTTCCCCTTTTCAGGTCAAGGAGGAACCGATAGACAATAGCTTCACAAGTTTCCTTGAGACTCCCATATTTTCCGGTCCGACGGTAGATGAGGTCCGTATTTTAGTCCACTGGGTTTGATTCAAATGTTGATTGCAGGATTTTATCCACTCAGCCAACAGAACTCCTCCCAACTACGATGTCGGAGCTGCGGAGTTTTCTCCGAATGTACATGAAGACGAGCAGGATAAGGGGGAGGCAGACGAGCTCATGCAGAGACTGCTACGAATACTCCAGAAAGAACTGATTAGGAACAAAATGCGGTAGGTCGGAAACTCGACCTTATAGGGGTGTGAGTTAGAAAAAAGACGCTGAGTTGAAAGAGAAAAGCCAAAAGGGGGGATGTCACTCGATTGGTTGTGGAATACGGTATAGTCATTTTGCGATCATATTTTCGTCCGCGACGCCGTTATCAAATCGTTAAACCTCGGAAGTTTCATTTTGTATTCGTGGTATTCCCCATAGTCTAGAACGCCCTGCAAAATATTCTTTCCATTCCAGCCAGACTATCGCATTCTCTTCCGAAGTTGCCACTTTCCTCCGCGAGAACAGATTCACTTCATTCGTGGCGCAGTTGAGCAAGTGAGTAGGCCTCTGTCCCATAGGTGAACATTTTATGTTTCAGTTTCTCGATGGAGGATCTCCTCGCCCTCTCCTGTGATGAATGTATGGCAGCGTTGGAAGACCCCGCCGAGGGCGTGCGTCTCTTCCATGCCCTCAAGAGAACGACAGCTCCTGCCGTCTTTGACGCTCCCACACGGCCACTTCGAATCTTCATCTCAAACGATGGTGGAGAAGTGTTCAAGATGCTCAGTCTCAAGTACAGGACTCTTCAAGAACTCAGGTACTCTTTTGCGTCTCCATGGACTAATCAGTCTCCAGGGAAGGAATGGCGAAGCGAGGTCTGCTCGAGGGCGACGACTCGCGTGTCGTGTGCATGAAGCAGAAGAACATGGCAGTCGAAGTTTGTGACGAGATCATGGAGGAATGGGAGGACGAGGCTCAGTTCTTCTGTAACACGGAGAAGGATCATCTAATCATCGTACCCTACTCATAGCGATTGCGATCTCTTTATTGTACGTACATTCTAAAGAATACAAATCTAGTCATTACACCGTCATTCATAAGTCTCCATTGTCGGGTTGCACGCAGATAAAACTTACTGGTACATGTTTATTTCCATTATGGTAATCGGCGCAGTCGCAATGGAATGTTCGGAACACGAAAGCCACCAGCACACAAATGTAATTATCCGGTGCCACCAGGTATGACAGAGGCTCGATGGTGGTGTCCGAGCCAGGCCACTCCCAAGGAGTGCGACCAGATCGAGTGAGTCTCGCTGATGCAGGTTCCTTGTAAAGAAGGTATCCTTTGAGTGGAGATCTAGCTCCTTGGAACGCTCGCTTCTGCCTGACCATCGATAACGCCTGGTCGTGCTATGATGATGTGAGTTCAACTGACTTAAATAGCTACGCTCATAATTATCCACTTGTAGTTTATCGACTCCGATGACGAAGATGATGAGGACATGGTGTCGGAGGATAGCTGCCACCTGGTGCGCCTTGCTCAGATGGACGAGGAAGGAGTCCTCGCGGGCCAATGCGATGCTGGACAACTCCACGTGCTCAAGTGGCCACATTTGTTTTCCTTCCCTGTATTGGCCAATGCAGTACGATAACCTGTTGCCAGATCGCTCGCTGCGAGGCCTTCACTGATATCGGCCACAAGGTTTCCATTCATTCATTCGTTCTAATCTCTTCACTGTCCAGTTCGTCTACATGTTCCACAGCGGTCCGCGCGAACTCATTCTACTAGCCTACGTCGCAAAATTCGACTAGTAGGGGGATACCCGTTGGAGCAAGGGTGTAAAACCCCTCGCAGCTTCGTTCAAGCCATCCGTCGCCGCGTCTTTCGCCTCTTCCATCTCCGCTTCGATAGGGAATACAAGGAGATCGGGAACACGATGTCGACGAAGTTATCGGAGACCAACCAGGTGTCCACGGTGGCGGGGGTGTCGACGGCCTTCTCCTTACAGCACGACTACTCTCATTTCTCCGCCACCCACGTCGGAGACTCCATTGTCTTCGTTCGTACAGTTCATCAGAATGGGAGGTGAAGGCCCCCTTCCCTTTCCTCCACCCACGATTCTCTCTTCTTCAGCCCTCGCCTCACGCAATTATGCATCGTTGAAGCTCGATCCATCATTTTTGAGCGTCTCAATGAATGCTACGCGAACGACGGTCAGAACGCTTTTCCGTTTGTAGTGGCGTTGGTAATCACGAATGGCCTTTGCAGATGCGTTGCCACCTAGCCATGAAGACCGAATCCGAGTAGTGACTGAGCTGCCGTACACTGAGGGAGTGGCCCCCGAGTGGGCCCTCTCCCCCGCGGGATCCTCATCCGTCGCAGCCATCGACGGCCTTCAATCCTCCATTTTCATCATTGATCTGGATACTGGGACGAAGAGGAAGATTTCCCTGCCCCACAGAGGAGGGGGCGAACCTGCCTTTGCTTGGTAGTTTCCTCCTGAAGTGATCGACTATTCCCAAAGTTGTCTTTCTACGCCGAGACCGTTATCCGCGGAGTGGTCGGCCATCCTCCAGAGCCCCCGGGCAGTCAAGACCAAGGTCAACTTTGTCAGCGGAACCGCGCAAGAGGTCGTTGGGAACACTTTATATATGATGTGCCAGTCTCTTGTTTCAGTTCCATCCGTGGGCTCCAGTTCTCCGTGGGGGCCTCCTCTCGGATGGAGTCATCTTGGACAAGACCGTCGCTTCCACGTACAGATGTGACGGAGCCATCTTTGCTATTCCGGGTAGGGAGACCCCCTCGACCTTGAGCCATTCCTTCCAGGGTGGAACAGATTCAAACGATTCTCTATTGGCGAAAACAATAAACAGCTGCTGCTCCTGTGGGCTGGCAAGGTGAGGAAAAAACCATGGAGCACTCGAACATAAAAGATCAGGTGCCCACTCTACGGGACATTGCTGCCCGCATTTTGATCAAGAGGATGACTGTGAAAATGAGGTGAGCGATAGAGAAGGAAGTCAACGAAGAAGACATGCAGGAAGAAGTGGACTGAGGAAGGCGTCGTATCCTACGTGGGACTGGCCAAACGGATGCAGATCTTCTACCACCATCAATGGCAGAGAGCAAATTCTTGAATATGTCGAAGTGAATCCAAAGAATGCTTTATGTTGGTGTTGATGGTTGGATGTTGCCTAGCTCCATGCCCTGTCCGGGAGGGCCTGAGAGGGAGTGAGGAAGGAGGGAGAGGGAAAGAGGCCACCTGTGCCAGTGCCAGAGTATTGCATCTCTCGGTGTAGCAGCAGCAAAGGGCGCTGCTCACGACTGTTCCATCCTCCGTGTTAGCTGAAGGAGAAAGAGATGGGAGAGGAGGAGGAAGGGCACACCTGTCACACTGACGCACTGGCCCTCCGTGAAGCCATTGCAGACGACCACTCCACATCCTCCCTCCAACAGGCCTTTGATGGAGGGGACTTGGGGATACCTGGAAGCTGCCCTTTTCGATGGTGGAGTTGCCGTAGATGAACTGGTAGTAGCAACCCGAATAGTCGCCCTGTCCTGAACACTTCCCTTTCTCTCCTTTGGAACGGCCTTTAGTCGCCTTCTCGACTGGAGCAGTTCCCGTCCACCTCCTTGTAGTCCTCGGGAGTCCTCAAGGCGACAATCAATTTCCCCCTCCATCAGAACCCACTTGAAGAAGTTGCACGTGTTGACTCGCTGAGCCTGCAGAGATGAAGTGGGTAGAGGAGGGATGGAGGGAGACCCTTGCCTCGCTGGAGAGGAAGACGCTACAGAATAGGATGGCCGCTGCACTACGCATCATCTTCTACTGAACCACGTCTTCGAGAAACGGATGCTTCACTGGCTCCCATTTTATAAGGTCATAAACTGCATTTGAGTAGTGCCCGCATCGAGAGCTGAAAAGGTGTTTCACGGAAGATTTTGGAGATTGTTACATGGGTGATTTACAATCTAGATGAGCGGTGATAGCGATAAGGAAGGGTTTGGCCATGCAGCGTGGCTGTTCCCCCGATGGCATCTCTCTCTCTCCATTCCCGTATCAATTGACTCTCTTGGGGGTGAACTACTCCCATACTCGGCCACTCCCTCTATTCTCTCCCAATGTGTCTACACGACGCTTCGTTCTCCGATGCCGACTGCGAGTATTCGTGTTCCCATTGGCCACGCGACTCCGCCGATCCCTCCACGGTCATCAGTCGCTTCATCGAAACCCTGACTGACTGTCACGCAGCCAACGAAGCATCGGGGATACCACTCGAGATACTTAGATACGGAGATGGGGAGAGTGAGGAAGGGACCATCCTTCTCTTCTCAGAGTCTTCTTCAGAGTCGGTCATCGAATTGTGGGGGGAGGCGGGGGAGTGTGATTCCCTTCTCATCTGGTTCCACGGTGGATACTGGCAGGTCTCCTCCCTCCCTCTCTCCCCTTCTACCCTCCATTCTCCAGGAGGGTTCTCCCATCGCTGCCTCTCCCCTCGTCGCTCCTCTCGTCAAGGGAGGCACTCGCGTCGCCTCCGTCGGCTACGACTACGCGGGCGAGGGACGAGAGGTCATCGATGTCGCCAACGAAGCCGCTGCCGCTGTCAGAGTAAGAGATTCTCGTTCGATGATAAATGCGGTAGCACCCATATCTGCGGTGTTCAGAGCCACTTTAATTTGCGCCCTTCAGCTCCTTCTCTCATCGCACCCGAACGCGGGTCGAGTAGTATTAGGAGGTCACTCGGCCGGTGCTCAACTCGCCTACAAAGCAGCAGTCTTCGTCAATTCCCCTCGCATCACGGGCCTGGCCCTGTTGGCGGGCGTCTTCGAGCTGGCCGAACTCGTGGACACTGTCATCGGGAGGCCCATTGGGTAGAGCTGCCCTCTCGAGTGGAGAGGCCCTCCCTTCAGCCTATCCTCCACCGATGCCATGGCCTCGTCGTGCACGGGGGACGAGTTGAGGGGAGAGGACATCGAAGTCCTCCTTGTCGTGGGGGAACTCGATACGCCCCGACTGAGGACCCAGACCGCCCAACTCTACGAGAGACTGAGGATGAGGGGAGTCAAGGCTCGGAGGAAGGTGAGGGGGATGAATATTTTCGAGAACGGGGTCGATAATTCCCACCGTTATTGCCCTTATTGTTAGTCCTCGACCCATATATCTATTAGACACCGTGTCAATCATACAATACAAGAGAGAGCCTTGAGGAGGTGCCTGGAGAGGACCACTACTCGCTGATCGAGAATCTGTACTACACTCGATCGGAGCAGACGTCGTCCCTCGTCCAGTTCTGCAGCAACGATGCCCTGTGACTATTCGTGTAGAGGGAGGAGGATACTTCCCTCTCGCAGCTGATCTTCCCCGAGATCTCCTCCTCTTCCTTCCCTCCTTTCAGGATTCGCCGCACTAATCGAATTATCCACCCCCCTCAAGTGACACCCCCGGATGAAGACACTTCCTCCCCCCCCCCCTCCTGGCTAAAGCACAGCTTTCATTGCAATGACGAGAAAAAGGAATGTTGAGAAGATCTTGTATTATCGAGAACCGACGGTGTCTTTAGTCTATGACAATCTGATGCCTCGCCATTGATTGCTGTTTCTCCCCGACCACTGACAGGGTTATCTAGACTAACAATAAGACCGCATTATTTAGAATGGTGGCTTCTCCACAATTTTCATGACCCAGGGAACCATGAAATAGCGCGGAATGGGCAGGTGCTGATGTGCCATGTAGAACTGAGCAGGACTGTAGTGCGGTCATTCTGCAATTAACAAACACCCCATTCCATCCATTTTCTCAGCACTAAATCATCGGAATAAATGTTGTATTTTAATCTTGAAAGATAAATTGCTCGAGGAGCTCCGCAGTATTGCCTACGCATGTTTAGTTACCAGAAGAAAGTACAGGACATGATGAAGCATGAATGTTATCGCACTTGAGTAAATGGTATGGAATGTAATTCGAAATGATCGAGGAGTGATCACTTTCCAGGAATAAATCGTAATGGGCAGAAAGAAGGGAGTGAGCCAACACGGGGAGCCCTTCTCTCCTCATCACCTCTATCGTAAATTATGGCGCGATTGCTCTTTCTTGCACTTGCACAGCGAGTTTCGTCGGTTGAGGGCGGAGGAGGGGAATATCTCCGATAAACAACGCCCATCCTCTCCCATCCACACTGAGGATCAAGAATCTCGACCATTTTTTTATCAGCAGAGCAAAAGGAACGCGCAGAGTCGCTCTTCCTGGCAACATGCTGCATGTGACATCCATCATTCACCACATGAAAGTAGAATAAACATTTAGATGCAACACCCAAATTCAGGGTGCACACAGCCCGTCATTGGTATTACCCGGGCGTGGAAATTTGAACGATCCTGGTACCCGACAATGATGTTGGCAGATCTCAAGTCATGAACAACACAGCCCCGTCATGACGCTTTGATCCAATTCCATTGTCTGCAATGAAAACTCATGAGATCCAAAGTTCAACGGAATTTCGGCGTGTGTCAAAGAGTTGCGCTAGATTCCTTCGTCCTACCATTATCGTTTATAAAACACACGGAATACTTCTTCACTCGTTTGCTCGCGACAATATAAGAGGCTGCCATAAAAAATAAACAAAAATTTTGAAATATTGTGCAATACGAGAGACGCAGAGAAATGGGGGCACTCTGCGTCTCTCGTATTGCA
>JACMIG010002915.1:1118-13629 GCA_014805385.1 Levipalatum texanum | reverse complement strand
TCACTACGCTGCTTACCACGAAGGTAGTTCGCGTGTCGCCTCCGCATCACTATAATACTGGACAATATTTTCTATTTTCAAAGATCCTGCTATCACAGGGGGCATTGAACTCTTGAAAGTTTCGTTAAGCGAAAAAGGCTCGGAATTTCCGAACGAAAAGAATATCAGGAGGAACGCCTCCTCTGCAACCAGCAGCGCTGCCCCGAGTGGACTTCGTGGACGGCCTGGACGACGTGCGACGCGTGCGGCGAGAAGGAATCACCGCGGATTAGGAATCGGTGCGCACGAATTTTACGAGACCATTTCACGGTCCTGCGTGGCTTTACGTCACTTCCATGCAGGGTGTGTCTCTACGAAGGGCGTCCGCACAATTCGTGCTCCGGCCCCGCGCAGGATCAATCGCCGTGTCCGCAGGTTAGAGCGAGTGTGGGCGACATTTCGGAAGAAATGGGATCTGATAAACGTCGTCCTATCGCTATTGCACTCATTCAGGCCGACTGCCCGTTGTGGAGCGACTGGACGGACTGGAGCGAGTGCAGCCATCCGTGTGGACAGGGCAATCAGAAGAGGTCTGAAGTTGATCTTTGATCTCTGGTTTTTTATCTCCGATCTTTGAACTTCGCTCTTTGATGTTCAGACGGCGAGTCTGCACTCTCCACGGCAAGGCCTCCAACCAGTGCAGAGGTCCCGCGGAAGAGCTGCGGTTCTGTCAGGTATTCACAATTTTACAAATATAGTGATGACGTCATTACGGTGTATAGCAAGGCATAGTGATGACGTCATTAATGTGCTTAGTCAGGACAATTCACGGAATGATTAATCCCAGATCGCCGTCTGCCCGTACTGGCGGGAGTGGGGCGAATGGAGCGGATGCTCAACGACCTGCGGCATTGGAACGTGCTCGAGGAGTCGCAAGTGAGATCACAGCAAAGATAAAAAAGTATATCAAAAATTGTTAAAAACATTTGAGAGAACATTATATATATTTTCGATGAAACAGATACATATTTTTAAATAAAAATAAAAATAAAACTGTTTTAGATGCGTGACGGACGAGCTGCTCGATATTCCGAACCTCGCTGAATTGGAAGCGGCGGTGGCTGAAGACGAGGCCGCCGATAACAGGAGAGAAGGCGATAGAAGAGAAGGAGGAGGCAGAGGAAGGGAGGAAAGGAGAGGAAGTCCCCGGAATCGGGATGACGATCGGTGGAGTCGAGGTGAGAGGGAAGTGCGCCAATCTTTGAGAATGAACTTCGCCCATGGTCCGATAACAAACCGCGTCCCTTTTCAGACATGAAGGCGGACCTCATCGCTCGTTCCAAGCGCATCCTGCACGCCGGTCACGATGGGATATTCGTGCGTCGAGTGTCTTTCCATAATTGCATAACAATAGTAATTGTGTAAATGCACCGTTGCAGCCCGAAGTCCGGCGGCACGAAGCCAACGGCCCGTCGATCCTCGAGACTGCGGGGAAGTGCGACGGACCGGCAGAGGACCACAAGCCCTGTGATCCAGGTTGGAGTTTGATCATTGGAGATTGAACATTGATCTCCAGGCCCGTGCTGTGGCTGGCGTGAATGGTCAGAGTGGGGACAATGCGATGGCTGCCGAATGGGTTCCCTGCAGTTCCGGTGCGTTTATAGTATTCCTCATCTAATAAGGCCCTCTGTTGAGAGACTTTGCACATCTCTCCAATGTTTCTGACAAAACATCGCGGTTTCCAAAGCAGCTTCCAGCCTCTGCCTCGCAGCGCTGATCGTCTTTTCAGAAACCGCCAGTGCTCTTCCGTTTCGGGCATCGATACCTTCGTCTCGGATCGCGTTCAAGGCCACCGCGGCACGCCGTATCGACCTATGCTGCCCGGAGTCATGTATCAGGTACTACGAATTAGTATTTGGGACACGGTTGTTTGGAAACGCAGAAAAAATACAACGATATTTCAAGACGGACGCCCTAGCACGCTCCGCGCAGCACACTCAACAACGCGCCGAACCAATCCTCCGTCCAATCCATGGGACCGAACAGGAAATGCGGCCAGTCCATGGAACAGGCTCGTCTCCCTTCGGTCACGGAACCGGGACCGCTCCCATCGCTCCTCGTCCTTCTCCAGTCGTTGGGGCTGCCCAGCCAGGAGTCATCACAGCAAGGGGAATCGTGGATCTCAAGGGTGCGTATTTAACTTTCTGTTCTTACAGCACTGCCTTTTGCAGATTAGAGAACGATCCATTCAGTTAAAAACTGTCGTATTTCCCCGAAATTATCCGGAAGTCACGTACAAAGTAATATCCAAAGAACGAAACGATCGGTTGCATTAAAGGGCTCTCCTAACGAAACACCAGCCGTTAGTATTCATGCGCACTATATTGACTTATGAAAGACTGACCGTCCCCTTTCTTGAAGGCCTTACTCCAATCATCGCGATCAACGATCCACGCCACCCGTCACACCGATTCAAGCGCCGAGTTTCCATCTACTCGGAACGTGATCGTTAGTTTTCCAGTCCCTACGCTGTTCACCACATATTCCAGAGTGTCAATGTCCGGGTCCATCCGAAGAGTCGCGTTCCTGTCCTGCGACTTGTGCTGCTCCACAGGTTCCACGATTCCGCACCCTCACTAAACAGTATGAGTAATATCAGGTGGCGCCCTGTACCTGGACCGAATGGGACGCCTGGTGCGGGTGTTCGCCGTGCAGGGTGCGTTTCCTCAATTCTCATCGGTGTACCGGAGCATCATCCAAATTGCAGCCGGGCCGAGAAATACGCCGCCGATACTGCGAGCGACCACATCAACAGGGCTATGTGCGAGGAGGAGGGGGTCAGTAACAAAAGGCAACTTGGGGAAATGCATCAGTCGTAATATGGTAATTTCATTGTTGCACAGATCGATGTGCGTGCCCGGGACCGTCGGAGGAGGAACGGGACTGCCCTGTAAGACTTGTATGATTGTACAAGATCTATGACTTCTACAGGTCTGTGGCCAATACCCCGTCTCTTCTCCGCTCGTATCCGCTCATCGTCTCGACAACTACGTGCCCATTTCGACGGCGGTTGTCGTGCGGCCGGTGAGGTTGAACTTTGGTCTATGATCTCCGAAAATTCAGGTAAACGAACATCAACAAGTCGGCGTTCCTCCTCGAAATTCCTACGCCTCCTCGACTCGACCTCCTTACAACCAGCGACAGGTTGATAGAGAGCGAGACCGAGGACAAGGACACCGACAAGGAGACCAGATGGAGGTTGCTTGAAGATCAAACAATCTTTGATCTTCGATCTGCCAGGTCGAAACCTCGACGCTCATCAAGGACTACGTCGACTACAGCGATCGCCTACTGCAACAGCGCGAACGCGAAAAGGCAGAGAGGGAGCGCGAGCGCGAGAAAGGTATTGTCAGGAATAGTCGAAGAAATTATGTCGGAAGAGGGCTCTACATGACCCTCGCAATGCGTCAAGGCACGGCTCTATTCGACTTTAGGGTTCCTAATTGTATTTAGGGGTCCTTAGAAAGTTCAGGGGTCCTATGTATGCCCTTCGTTTCAGCCCAGCCTCGGGACTACACAGCCTTCACGCGGAGGGATACGCCCTTCCCATCGAGCGATGCAACCACACCTTATTCTGAAGACGTAATGCATTTCTTATGTTGGCGCAAAAGTCGCTGCGGAAATAGCACACTGTGGTTGTGTGCTTAGTGAATAGGTGAAAACATTCAGCATTCCGAGTAGAATCAGGGATCAAAAAGATAAATTATTCGCAGATCTGCCGTTGGTCGAGGTGGTCGGGATGGAGCGCGTGCGACTACCGCATGAAACTCAAGCAGCGGAGCCGCTTCTGCATCGGAGCAGATGGTATTGTTGCTATTTCCAGGGCGTAGCATTCTTTGAACTTTGGGCATATCCGCTTTCGATTGTCCCCAACCAGGGAGTAACAGGAAAATGAAGAGAGAAAAATCAAAGTGATATTGTAGGCTTTGGGGATTGTCATAATTGGCCTGCGCATCAAAAAGCCGTTGCAGCTCCAGTATCCGCCTGCTCCTGCATGGGGCTTTCCATCGAGGAGACTGCCTGCGATCCTGAACGCGAGGTTGGAGATTGAAGATCAACTATCTAACAAGTTGAATCGACTTCTCAGGGCCCTCAGTCAATCGACGTCTCAACCACCGAAGGAAGCGGCGAGCAGGCACTGGAGACGTTCGAAGACACGGTTAGGAACATTTCATGATGCCTAATTCGTATCTCCTTAAGTCTATCTCAAAAATTCCAGCTCGAAGAATCGACTCCTGCCCGCGCTTCAGCTTCCCCGACGCATCATGAGAGTCCCTCGGAAACCGAAGCAAGTCTAGCCATCATTACTGCCTTTAGCGAAGCGAAAGGAGGGCGACTAAATAGCGTAATACTTGCAGTCCTGTGAGTGGACGCCGTGGTCGCATTGGAGTGCGTGTACGGTGTCGTGCGGAAGGGGAGAGAGGATACGCAAGAAGCGGTGTCCCTGCGGGTGAGCACTTCCAGTGGGGGGAAGAAAAAAACAAGCCGAAAAAGCCGTGAAAAAAGAAACGTTTTCCTCAGGGAGAAACGTTCCATGCTTACAGCGTTAATCGCCTCTGGATGATGTGCCTGAATGCGGGAAAAAGTAATATTTCAGTGGCAATTTGTGCGGAGGCGGTGTCACACTCGAATCGGAGGTCTGCGAGCTGCGAAACTGTCCGAAGGAGGACGACTTCAGGTTCCACCATTTCTTACTTAGATAACCTCTGTTGCAGAACTCGACGGAGATCGCCCCGAAAGGAACTTCCCGAGTTTTCATGATCCCTTTCGGATCCCTTTACTTCTTCTCAGACACAAAATTCGTTTTTTTATCGAATTCGCGAGTAGGTCCTTGTTTTTAAAAAAAAACGCATAGTACAATTGTCAAATATCTTTCCTCGTATGTTATTCGACCGGCTGTCGATCGTTCATTCAGGTGCCACTCACTCTGTATTTCACTTCCCGATGATGTTATCAACTCCGGTGTCCACTAGTTGTTGTGCTTTCTGGCGTGCTTGCGATAAAATGAATCCTTTAAGGGTGCTCCCTGTCAGAATAGTCAGGATGTTATTTCGTTTCAAACTTTGAGAAAGTATCGTGAACGCAGTTGATGAGTTTATCAGGAAATAGAAAACTGTGATTCGAAATAAACTCTCGTGTGCATCAGCAACTCGGCGCAACATTATGTCAACTTTATTTACAGTTATCCTGTGACTTGTTTGTTCTTTCTTTTCTTGTTGCTGCTTCTTCATGGGTTCACGACGTCCGCAACGATGTCGAAGTATTTGCGGAAGCTGCAAGGAAAAGCAATTATCACGAGTTCCGATAACTAAAAAGCTAGAGATCGTAAGGGGGTGGAGGGGAGGAGGGGGAGAGGATGGAGGAGGAATGACAGGTTGTCTACGATCGACTAACTAACATCTGGATAAACACACGCGTCCCAAAGACCGTCACCGCATTCTTATAACTGATAAGAAAATCAGACTGCATTGATCAGAATCTATATCATTCGTCAACGTGGGCAAGAAGGAAAATAGTTTTCCGATAAATGACTGCGTGGTCAAACAATAGATAGGCTGACGCTTATTCCCGTTACTTTCAAGCAAAAACATCTAGAACTTACTCGGAAATATGTGAAGTCACTCGTCAAAAGGCAATACAGACACGTGCTTCCTCAGTAAGATGAAGAGAGAGGTGAAGGGGAAGAAAGCTGACCGAAAAGCACCATGCACAACAGAGTACATTTGATATAAGAAAAACTTCCACATTCACAATCTACTAGGGAACGGCGAGTAGCAAACGTAATTGGTTTTTGCAAGAACAGGCTGCGTCTGATCAACCAACACTATACATGTGCACACAAACTGCAGAGTGAGCCAATGATCAAGATGGTCAATGTTCGCAGGAAAAGAAACCGGAAAAAGAAATGCTTAACCAAACAACAGCCTCTCACTTGTTCCAACGACAGAAAACATGTCTAACCTTTCCCAGAAAACTATGAGGTCACAGGTCTCAGGGAACTGTTCAGACGTGAGCAATGTAACATCATGCCTCTCATCGTGCACAACGTAGAGACAACTTGAAACGACGTCACATAAGACAACAATATATGCAGAAGAAGGGGGGAATATAAGTTGCATTTTTTGGCTCTGATCAACCATCTGCTGGATACCCGTTTTTGATCTACTCTGCATCAAGTTGAAGAATGAGCCAGATGCCAAATGCTTGAGAAACCAACGATCACACGAAAATCTACTAGGTCATGGGTACACCGCCAAACAGAGCTCAATCTTGTTCTAAAGATAGTTCAGCCAAAGCAGTTCATCCTACTTGGAAACCTATGAGGTCATATATCTCGAGGAACTGTTCAGATGTGAACAACGTAGCATCACGAACAACAAAGCGTGACCAGATGCCAGAAGAACGTCACGATCTTCTGGGTGGACGGAGAGCTTTGGAAGCACAAATAAACTTCGATCAAACTTAACATGGATAAAAATTTAGAAATGGAGACCTCTATGTTAAGACTAATCACAATTAAAAGGCAGAAAAATATCCATTGATACAAGCCAGGCCATCGTCCCGATAGTCCCGGCCATATAGAGCGAAAACACACAAACTGAACAAACATTGATAACAGTTCGATAAAGATGGGCCAGAAGACTCGGGTTTCTTTACAAAAAACATTACCGTTCGCTCTGGTCGTGGGTGAAGCAGTTGTTGAGCATGAGACAGCGGCGGAAGTCCCGCTTCATCTGGCTATAAAAAGCGATGTTTTTGAACTTCAGATATATTTATTTGAGCTTCAGGTAAGCGTTGAAGGAGCCGAAATACGAGCAGAAAACTTACGCCATTCGCGGATGGAATGCTGCCTGCACTTCTTGCGCCTCGGAAGATTCTGAAGAAGTTTTTTGTTATGCTTCTTTTAAATTATGGGGAGCTTTAACGTTTTTTCTCGACGTCCCTATAATTGTTTAATGCAAGCTTAGACATCCATTGACATTAGTATAGTCGAAGGAAGGGAGGATAAACAATTGCCTTACCGTATCCAGCGGGACCCTCTTCGGCAGCGACAGTCAGGGCAACAACAACGGCAGCGAGAACAAAGAACGAAGCCACGGGGGAGGTCATCGTGTTGGGAGAGCGGAGAAGGACGCTGTCCGGTCCGGGGAGTACCTGGGAGAAAAGAGAATAATGACTTCCATGAACAACACGCTCGTGAGATCCGATGTGACATGTGATTGCGTAAGACAGCCATCTCCAAGCAGATATGTGAGGCTATTCTAGAGAGGTATGACATTTACATACGGAACGCGCTGGAGACAAAAGAGTATGAACTTTGGATATGGCAGGGGGTAACTTTTTCGCCCACAACTTCACGGTAAACAAAAGCTCTTTTCCGTTTGCTAAAGATCATAAGTCAAGGAATAGGAGTGATACGTAAGCCATGAGGAGGATCGGTGCATAGTAAGTGCTCACAGCAAGTATCCAGGCACATGGAACAAGCTGTCATTGACTGCTCGTGTAGAGTATATTTATAGCCGCTTCGAAGACTTCGAATTACAAACTTAGAATGCAGTTACGGGCGCAAAATAGAACAAG
This sequence comes from Levipalatum texanum, assembly GCA_014805385.1. Classification (NCBI taxonomy): domain Eukaryota; kingdom Metazoa; phylum Nematoda; class Chromadorea; order Rhabditida; family Diplogasteridae; genus Levipalatum; species Levipalatum texanum. The sequence continues at coordinate 6,009 of JACMIG010002915.1, read as the reverse complement.
TGCAGTAGAGGCGCCTTTCCACGAGTATTCATGAGCGGAGGAGGCAAGTGCATTCAAATAAGCCACTCTCATCCTCTATTACTACTCCTGCAGGGAGACGTCATTTCACTGCAACCCACGCAGCGGCAGAGATTTTTGGCCGTCGGGGGAATTGGGTAATCGTAAATCGACTTAGCTGAAGAAGCTATTGTTGTTTGCGCAAGTTACCACAACAAAAAAGGGATCGCAACGATATTACGGGAAAGTATCTACTTTTCCGCATGGCCATAGTCCATATGTTGTTCATAGTACAAGGACAGGGAAAAGAATGGCTTGAAATTTTAAACGACGTCGGAACAAATATAATGCCAGAGTGCAGAATCACTGGACTGTCATCGTGAGAGCGTAGTTTTCTAAATTTCTGACCATCCTGCCAGGAACATCCCTATCTTTGTCTACATAAAAGATCCTAGACCGCTGTTCCCGCAGGAAATGACGCCCCCGTAGTAAGAAAGTCTAGTGAGATTGCTTTGCATTGGCTTCCGGACCGGCGGACATTTCCCAAATTAGGACGCCTTATAAAGAAAGCCTTCCGCATCGCCGCCGCGTTTTATGCACCAAAGACCGCGGTGTGAAAGAGTTGCGAAGGAGTCGGGTAGGTTGTGAGAATGGAGAGGAACGAAGACCACGAAAGCGGAAACATAAGCTCATGGGCGGAAGTAAGCACGATCATCTGGATCAGATGCTCATGAGACGAAGGTCGAAATTCGTGGGTGGCACTCGGGGTAATCAGGCTTCATTGCATGATGTCATCATGAGAACATGAAGGAAGAAGATGATTTTCGACAAGGAAGCTGGACTTTCTTCAGTGAGGAAATTCCGTTCACGAGTAGGTTAAACCGTGACGCTATGTATACACTATTTTCAACAGGCATGCCCTTGAAGCGTCCCGCGCAAAAGCAAAACCGCAATGAAGAGACTATTAGAGCGAAAATTCAGGATAGTTTCCGCTATTTCGTCACTATTGCAACTCTACGGGCAATACGACAGGCTTATATACTGCATCTCAACTCATGGTGTCTACGGTCGCCTTGTTGGCTGAATGTCACTGTTTTGAACGCGCGCAAATCTACCGGATAAGTCTCGTTCACGCAAACGAGGGAGAACAGCGCTTGAAGAATGACTATACGAGAGAATGGCTGAGAATTCGTATTACTGCAGAAATTCAGCTGCCTCAAGGCATCAGCTGCCTACACTAATAGCATCGACATCGTCTCACGGAATTGGGTCTCTTGAGGAGATTGGTACTCCGAGTACCTTCGTCATCCGGTAAACCATCCACAAGTAATTTGCACTAAATTGCCGTCAGATCGCACTTTTTGTCTCACGTTGCGAATCAAAATCTCACGTTATGATATTGAGTTATGCTGGTGCAGACCAGAAGACAATTAATCATGCAAGAGCAAAGTTAAGGGCACGGTACACCTTACATACGTCAAGGCGGAACTTCCGAAAAAGATCTGCCCACAGTAAAAGAATTGCACATGTTCAGCACACAGAGAGATTGCGTGCTGCAAATAGCTGTCAGAGACAGACAGTCTGAATGGCAGACGCTGCATTATCCTGTGATGAGAACGAATTTTGACAATTCTACCCAGGACTGGAAGACTGCCAACTCCTCAAGGATACGAAATACCACAAAATCACTAAAAATGTTCAGTGAATCCATAAATAGCTCAACTTTGACTTTTTCTACCGGACTTCAAGTGCAAAATTACTTCCTGGTAGCAGATTGCATGACTCGAAAAAAAATAGAATAATCCAGGAACTGGACGGATGCGTCTCTCAGATATTCAGAACGACAACAGTTTTAATCGCCACATCGAATCAGATTTGAGCGAACAGAAAAATGTGAGACCCTTGCTATCGTGCCGCCACAGAACTGGTAAATCGTGTTCCGCCTCTCATAGCTCAGAGCTAATAGGGAATCTGTGGCCAATTTTTCCACACAACGGTTCGAAATCACGGCCAAGAAGCGTGGCAAATTTCAGCCTCTTCCTTTACTCCGCGATGCTACGAAATAGAGCTGTCTGCAAACGGGCACAAGTCTTTTACAAGTTCTGTAGCGCACAATTTTAGGACCTATCGTGTTGTTCGCATTTTCATACAGTCACTTCCGCTCAATCAAAAGTGTAGCCTGGCGTCTGAGGCATTTCGTCACCAGCTGTCCTAGTCCTAGACAGAAAAATGAAATTGAGGAGGCGGCTTTAAATATTAATTCCTTTGCAGCATCTCTGATAGACGACAATAAAAGGGCATAGAGAGAGGTTGAAAACAGGACTCCCCCCTTCACGAAGATTCTTCCCTATTGCTATTGTACAATGCGCGTTCCGCCCACGAACTTTGGACCTACTAAGATATGAAGAGATGGGGGGATTCCACCAAAATATTCCCACTGTATGGTGATGGTGTCATGCATTTCTGCCCACGTAGGATGGCTCACCCTCCCTCTGTCTATTTCTGCGAAGTAAGATATGACGAGAGTCCATGTATTTTCAATCATTCTGATTGACAGCAAAAATAGCCTATCCACTCGGACCATACACGAAAAAACACGGGGGTGCGAAAGCAGTTAGACTTCTAGGCCGTGCGATTTTATCATCTAAAAATCAAGCAAGAAACGTGAGAATGGGCGGGATAGCTTCTAATACTGAGTATCAAGACCTCTAATTTCGGCCCGCTAAGGTATGTAGTTTTTTTAGTATTTCATTCTAGACTGAATACTGGTGTAGAAACTCAAGGTCAGTCCTGATAAGAGATATTTTTGATAGCTCCGGTCATGAAGAGGGTCTCCTTCCCGAATGTCTGCACCTTTAGTCTCTTTGCAACAACCCGAATGTATCACATGGAAATAGCGCCATCGTCATTTCAACCTGCTTTCCGGCATGTATACGTGAATTCCGGGCCACCTGGAAGTCAAATACAATCCCCCGCACATGTAAAACATGAATAAATAGAAGTGGTAGCACGTGCCGGGCATCCAAGACAGGTGGTTGAAAAATGATGCCATATATCACAAGGAATGAAGCTGAATATCGGGTTGCCAGAAGAAGATCAAAAAAGCGGAGCGAAAATTGCGCTGTTTTTATGTGGGCGCGCCCACCGCAGTAATCTTGGGTCTTTCCCCCTACCCGGGGAAAAAAGACCTTTGGTCAATTACGTTCGACCCAGAATAATAATATAATCGTGAGGTAGGCTGGCGTAAGCAGCGGAGGCCCCTCTTCTAATCATAACCAAAGACTACCCAAAGGCCCCGATCCCATTAACTTTTGGAAGTTCGCATAGTTCATCTCGTTACGTCGTTGAAAATTTCGCTTGCCCGTGGACCCACGCAATAGGAGTGAATTTGTCGGGAGATCGAATATCACTACGAATGTAACACAGTTATAGCTCTCCAATATGGAGCTCCATCAATTAATTGTGCTTACAATTTTCTTCTTGGGCTGCAGTTCTATCCATTGGATAGCTTTTATTGAAGGGCAGAGTCGTAAGATCTCAGATTGAACAACACCAAATAATAAATTTATCAACACCAACATTAACAACACGAACGAAAAGAGATGGACCAATACCAAATCAGGGGAAGCAACACCACAGTCGATGGCGATTTATTTAGCGGTAATTCTTCTCAAAATCAACGGCAGTCGTGCGTATAGAAGCGGACGAGGCCCTTGAGCAGCACGGGAAGTTTGCCAACTGCAAGAATATGTAATTAATTGCTGCGAGGGAACGCTCTCTAAATAGATTACATCTCCATAGAACGTTGAATGACTGAATGTACTTCATATCAATTTGGCTGATTGGGGCTATTTCATTTACAGGTTCGTAGTCACATAACAACTACCAAAGTGTTAAAGGAGCCGACCCACGAAAAATTTTTATTGGCTTATCTGGAAGAGCGTGAAAAATGATGCTAAACGGTACAAATCTCATATTTTGGCGATCTTTCTGTGAATTATGGAAAATTTTCAAAGTTCACCGCAGTAATCTTGGGTCTTTCCCCCACCCCGGGGAAAAAAGACCTTTGGTCAATTACGTTCGACCCAGAATAATAATATAATCGTGAGGTAGGCTGGCGTAAGCAGCGGAGGCCCCTCTTCTAATCATAACCAAAGACTACCCAAAGGCCCCGATCCCATTAACTTTTGGAAGTTCGCATAGTTCATCTCGTTACGTCGTTGAAAATTTCGCTTGCCCGTGGACCCACGCAATAGGAGTGAATTTGTCGGGAGCTCGAATATCACTACGAATGTAACACAGTTATAGCTCTCCAATATGGAGCTCCATCAATTAATTGTGCTTACAATTTTCTTCTTGGGCTGCAGTTCTATCCATTGGATAGCTTTTATTGAAGGGCAGAGTCGTAAGATCTCAGATTGAACAACACCAAATAATAAATTTATCAACACCAACATTAACAACACGAACGAAAAGAGATGGACCAATACCAAATCAGGGGAAGCAACACCACAGTCGATGGCGATTTATTTAGCGGTAATTCTTCTCAAAATCAACGGCAGTCGTGCGTATAGAAGCGGACGAGGCCCTTGAGCAGCACGGGAAGTTTGCCAACTGCAAGAATATGTAATTAATTGCTGCGAGGGAACGCTCTCTAAATAGATTACATCTCCATAGAACGTTGAATGACTGAATGTACTTCATATCAATTTGGCTGATTGGGGCTATTTCATTTACAGGTTCGTAGTCACATAACAACTACCAAAGTGTTAAAGGAGCCGACCCACGAAAAATTTTTATTGGCTTATCTGGAAGAGCGTGAAAAATGATGCTAAACGGTACAAATCTCATATTTTGGCGATCTTTCTGTGAATTATGGAAAATTTTCAAAGTG
>JACMIG010002914.1:0-13630 GCA_014805385.1 Levipalatum texanum | reverse complement strand
CCAGCAGTCATCTGGATCGATGGGCATCAACTCGGTGTTCGCGAAGGCCCCCCTCTTCCTCGGAGTCGTCCTCGCCCTCGCCCTCTGCCCCGTCGCCTCCTTCCTATCCTCTTCTCCTCCCCCTCCTCTCTCCCTCCTCTCTCCCCCCACCCTTGCATGCTGTCCTTTCGAACATCCCCATCTGCTGCGCTCTTTGGCCATCCATAAATCTAATGACCTAAATAGTCATAACTGTCTTTTTCTCAATTCCTTGCTCCGGATGGAAGAGGGTGTGGGAGCAACGTTTTTCAACAGTTTTTTTTGGATGACCCGGAATTGTTCTAGAGTCCCTGTAATCTCTTAAAAACTGGTTACTGTAGTGAGAATATATAAATTCAAGAATTGAGTCTCACACACTCTGACTACCGTAATCGAAATTACAGAAAATATGGGAATGAAGTGCGCACAGTAGCCTTTGTTCTCCCTTAGGATAGACTTAAAGCTTATTACTTTCGGGGGACCTCCTGGAAGATCCGGGATTGAGTGGGATTGGGCTACAAGCAGCAGTGGTCAACCAGCGCCGCGCTTTTTTGTTCTGCCGCTATTGCCCGGCCACTGGCCAGCATGTCCCGAGTCTATTCGTCGTTAGTAGTAGCGCCTTTCTACCACACAGAGGCCAATGCAGGAGGGGGAGGGGGGGAGGGGAGAGGAGGAGGAGAGGGAGAGAGAGCAGCGAGAGCGTTCCTTCCCACCTCTTTTGCTGTCTGCCGTCTCCATGCGCTGCGCGCTCTCTCGCTCCCCCTTCCAACCCTCCGAAGCCTCGCGCTCCCCCATATTTTACGTTCCATTCGACTACCGTGATTCTATGTCTATCCTGAAACACCGCAAACTTCGCGAATTTATGCGTAAAATTTTTTTACAAGACTGAAGTTTTGCTGTTAAAATTATCAATCCCATGATTTTTCAATCTTGTTTCGGCGATTACTGTATGCTCCTCACCCTTCCATTCCATGTCTTTTTTGCTCATCTTCTCTCAATGAGAGTGCACCACCTCGGGAGAAAGGGGGGGGGAGCTCAATCTCAAAGCCAATGAAGCCCTCTTTCCTATCCCCGCCTCCAACAAAGACCAATCTTCCGAGATTCATTAATTCGGAAATGCCCCTTGTTCGCGGTCGGAGAGTTTATGCGCGTTAATCCAACATTATCCGCTGCAGGAACAGCTGTAAAAAAGCCATGTTATCGACCTCTGGTGGAGGGGAGCCGCCTCCCGAGCCCAACGATGGCCTCCGCCGCTCGAAGCGCAACAAGTTCCACCTCGACGTTGCCGCCCTACACCTCATGAACCCCGAACGCGCCCGTAAAGTACGAAAATCAATATTTACAATCGCAAATAAATAAATATTCAATAATTAATAATTTCAAAAAAAATTCTAGGGTCGCACGACGAACTCGTGTACGCCCTCTCCCGCACTGCCAGCCGATGGAGGCGCATCGACCGTGCCTCTACCATCACCCCCATTCCCTTCCCCATCCCCCTCGATTGTTCCGTCCGCATCTTCTTCAACCACGACCACTCCCCTCATCGTCCCCGTCGCTGCCCCGCCGAACAAAAGGGGAAGGAAGAGGAAGGTCGTGCCACAGGTAATAGATATATTATTGTCTGTTATTATAATGATGCGGAGGCGACGTGCGAACTACCTAGCGCTAAACTGCGAAATGAATGCAACGGAGGGCAGAACATAGATCATTTCGTTGCTTACCGTTAAGTAGTTCGCGCGTCGCCTCCAAGAAGCCCAATGCTCTCTGCTTGTCTGCGTTCAATGCAATGCCTCTGAATTCATACTGTAGCGTTTGAAATTCCGCTTCCCCTTTCGTCAAATTTCGTTGGCCTTTTTGCTTCTTCACTTCTGTTTCTCTTTAGTGATAGCAGGGGTTCAATCTTTGTAAATTTTCGCATAAATAAAAACGCAATCCTACTTTTCAGCCTGAGGCTGCAGTTCCCGCTGAAGTTGTGGTGACTGCCCAGCCACCAACGCCGCCGCCAGTTGCTGAGGCCCAGCCTGCCGCTGAGCCCAAGGAGGAGATCCCCACCGTTCCGAAGGAACCCACCCCAGCGCCCGCTGTTGAATCCAACCACGAAGAAACAGCGATCAAGGAAGAAGCGCAGGAAGAAGAGGGAGGTGACGAAAAGGAAATAGGGGAGGAAGACGACGAAGGCTTGATCATAGGCACCTCCGGCGGGTGAGCTACTTTGCTTACTTATTGAAGTTATTGATTTTTATTACTTATTGATGTTTATTATTTATTGATTTTTATTACGGTCCGAAAGTTATTTATTGATTTTTATTTCGGTCCGAACATACGCGCCCTTTGCAGTGCGATGGATGGCTCGGTATCGCCGTCGCCGTCGCTCAACTCGTCAAGGTTGGACCCGAAAAAGCTCCCATACAAGTGCGAGTGCGTATGATCCAATTGGGGTTACATCAGTTTATTTCCATTATTATTAAAGACATTAATGGTTTTATCCTTGTTATACTCGTTTCAAAGAAAGCAAGAATAACACTGCAGCAAGTGCCCGGCTACGTTCGATTCTCGCCCTGCCCTGTTCTCCCATTCAAAGCGACACGGTGCCGGCGATCGTAACAAGTGCCCGTACTGCGACTACTCGAGCAATTCGCTGCCGGCTATTCGGGTATTGATTTTCAGAAATATTCAGTGCCGATGTTCTATAATAGTAGAAAATCCAAATCCAAAATGTAACTGTTCTTGCGGTTTCATCAAACATTTGAGCAATTATTCGGGCTTATTTCGACAATTTTTTTGTGGTTTCAATAATCAATTATCGATTCCAGACTCACCGTCACCTGCACATACGCGAGGGTCACATTCCGCTGGCTGAACAAGTGGCAGCAGAAGAGCCCACTCCCCCGCCCGCCAAGCTCCCGCGCCTCTCCACCGCACACCTCCCCGCCTCCGTGGTTGATGTAGGTTTTTTTCCAAAAAATAGTTATTTATATAAAAATATACTCTATCGCCTTTGTAAGAGTTTCTAATAGAAAAAAGGATTTAGCAATGTTGGTTGGACGCTCAGGTCTAGACGTGAGAGTAGATTTTCTTCATCAAAGAAGGAGTAGGAGAAACATTTCAGATTACGGTCACCATGAAAATCAGATCAGACTCAGGCGAAAGTGCAAGTGAACTTTGGCCTGAGTCTGTAAAATAGTGCACTTTTGCCAAAATTGCCCCAGCTGTTTTACGGTTACGGAATTACAGGTCCTCGAAGATCTCGACCGCGATCGTTCGGGATCGGAGGAGGAGGAGGCGAAGAAGGCCGTCGCCCCCATCGAGGAGGGCACGACAGAGGAGATTCTGTCCGAGACCAATGAGCCACTGCCCCCTGTCCTCACCCGCGAGGTACCGCCTGCCGAGGAGGAAGAGGATGAGGGAGACGACGAGCCGCCAGTCATCGATGGCCAGTCCTCTTCCCTCGCTCCCCTCTCCGTCGACATCGACCCCTTCGGTACGCGACGCGACCACAACGCGCGAGGTTTTATTGATTTCTTTGAAGCCACCACGGATACCGAGCCCGATAATGACTTCCTCGAGGATGATGATGAGGAGGAGCTGAGGAGGAAGCGCGAAGCGGAGGACGACGACGAGTCGTCGACGTCGCCGACAAAGAAGCGCAAATCGCGAAGACGTAAGGGGCATTTTTCCGCTGTTTTAATTAAAAATTCAAATATATTTAAAAATTCAAATTCGGTCTTATCCAGTCATCTAGGGTAGTATTACAGGAGCGATCAAGAAACAAGATCCGAACTGCGTCTATTATGACAGTGAGCGGTTCCACATTGCATCTCTCTCTATAAGTTCTGTCGTAAATGCGCGCGGGAAAGCGATTTTAAATGTGTTGGCAGAGGTTAAGATTTGTATTCCAGGCCCTCCATCGCATTCGCGCTACGCAACGTCGGGCGGCAAGTACCAATGCGAGAAGTGCCCCTTCACGACGCGCGACAATGAGCGCCTTGAAAGGTCAGGATTGATTTTTTTTATTTTTGATTTTCGATTGTTGCCATTTATTGATTATATTCCAGACACATCGGAGGGCACAACCGTCCGTCCGGCTTCCAGTGCCCCATGTGTGACTTCAGGTTTGGCGCCAGAAGTTCAGTTTCCGGTTACTTACCGAATTCCTTCAGATCCGACTCGGCCGGTTTCCTGAGGCGCCATGTCGAGATACACAAAGTGAAGGATTACCCGTGGCCACCCGTATACTATGGACTCCCACTCACGACGTCAGTATCAATCGATCCATTAAATTCTTGATTAATCGATGTTTTCGCTGATCTATTCCTTCAGATCCCAGAGCGGCGAGCCTCAAATCAACGGTGAGGACGAGTCCGCGGAGGTGAAGGAAGAGCGCAGCATTCCCGTTGGGAAGATCCTCAAGTTTGAATTCCGACCGCAGGCTACGGTAGCTTTGGGCATTCAGGGCACAGCACCAGGCGCTGACTTCGGCAGCTGTACGCGCAACAGCGCCTAATGCCGCACTCATCACTGGCGAAGGTGCGGTGTTCGCAAACTGATTTGGAATCGCTGCGAACTGACCTGTGGTATACTGTAACTGATCGCTGCAGGATCTGCGACGAACGCATCGACGGCAGCAGCTGCCATAGCTTATCCCGTTCTTGCAAAACACGCCGCGAGCCGCGCTGCCAAGATGCGAGCTGAAGACACCGAAGGTACGGTAGACTCGTATTATTATTCATTAATTATAATGTACACTGGCTTTGGAGTAAGATACCGTATCCGATAAAGTGAGTCAATCGCAAACTGACAGTTTTCAGCTGCCGCCGCTGCCTCCTCATCCATGCCATCGACGCCGATCAAGAGCGAGCAGGCGCCTGATGCCACCGAAGTTGCGCCAATACCCACTGACTCGACTGCATCTGTTGACGCCGTCGTTGAGCCCCTCGAGAAGGAGGACAAGATGAAGGCGATCGCTGTACCCGCGAAGGATCGCGAGGAAGTTCCCAGGCCACCGAAGAAGATCCCCGAAGGCGCTCGGAAGTGCCCAGCAAAGGTTGGTTCAGTTTGCGATTCGAATACTTCAGTTTCCGATACAACTAGCTCAGTTTGCGATAAATCTAATTCGCCTTACGGTATATCAAAACCTGCAGAACTGCCGATTCGTCTCCTTCCTGCCATCGAGTCTCGTCACGCACCGTCGCAAGTGCCACGGATTCCGCAAGAAGGTTTCAGTTTGCGATCGATCTATTACTCCAATTTTCGATCTTTCAGCAGAATGTCGGCACGTGTGGGCAGTGCGGAATCTTTGTCGGAAAGCACAGGGTATGCATTGATTTCAGTTTGCGATCCCTGCTCGTTGTGTACCTACCGTAATCCCCCGCTCTCTTCAGGGCCAGGCCATTTTGCACTCTCATCGTGCGCTTCATCGTATTGCGCAGAAATCCCGTTTCAAGCGCTCCACGACGGAATTTTTCCTTGCCGAAGTCATGGGTGTCAGGTGCGGAGGGTCCCACCACGAATCCCTGAGCTACGGTAGCCATTTTCAGGAAGCTACCCGAGTCGATGGTGATGAGCAAGAAGAAAGCAGCAGCTGCCATGGTGGAAATCAAGCAGGAACCCTTGGATGACGAGAATCCGCCGCTCCTGAAGATGGAGGAAGATCTCAAGAAGGAGGAACCCGAGTTTGAGGTGCCTATCGATTGGTCCCGAAAAGAAATCTACCGTAACCAATCCTTTCACCTCGGGGTCCCGTAAAAAAACCTACCGTAACCCCCTGTTCATTCGCAGACGCCCGTTTCTCGCGCCGTCTCAATCCATCACGATCGTAGCATGTCAAACATGAGCTGCCCACCCGGTGATGCTTCGGCGCAGATCGATGGAAAATATAAGGTTCGCATTTAAAATTAGGAAATTCTCCCTGAACTACCATATACCGTATTCCAATCTGCGATTATAGTGCCAGCGTTGTCCGTACATTGTGCAGCGCTACTCGTCACTCCAGAGGCATCTCCAGAATCACGAGGCTCTCGGCGATTATTCGGTATTTATTTAGAGCTCATTCGTCACTAAACCGCGTAGTTTGAAGGGGGGAAAAGAATTATAAATCAAAACAATTGCGCAATTAAATTTAGCTTTGAATTGTTTGGTACCCAGCGAATTTTGCTCACTAATTAGTCCCGAGGTTTTGGCATTAGAACAACAGGAGATTTTAACTTGTTTTCTTTGTAAATTAAAGATATCAATCGATATTCTGCAGTGCGCCCATTGTACGTTCTCGTGCAACAACGAGGTGCTGTATGAGACGCACGTAGCGGATCACGCGGCGGAAGCGGCGCGGTGCTCCGCATCCGGAACGCCCACGCCCATCTATGCCAAGCGGACGTCCGCCGCGGATGAGGACTCCAAGGAAGAGGAGGTATCCTACCCTCAACGCGAACGCTGGGTACAGGATCTATCGAGAGTTTATAGGAGGGGGATGGTGAATATGGAATCTGGCACTGTGCCAACTAAACATATTGGCACCATGCCAAACGTTTCACCATCACCTTACTGTATCCTCCTTGTAGACGGAGTCTCCCCCACCGCTCTTCGAGGCTGAGCATCCGGCGAATGGGCCGACGTACACGTCGCCGACGCCTTCGGAAGATGACGACGACGACGGAGCACCGCCCAAGTTGGAAGTTCAGGATGGCGATCAGGAGGTACGGAAAAAAACCCAAATATTTTTTCGCAAAATATTTCGACAGCTAAAAAAGTCCAAATATTTTGGCCCGAAATATTTCGACAGCTGGATGTATAAATGCTATTGAATTTTGTTGAAGTAGGTTTCACCGAAAATTATCTTTCGGCCGTTTTGGGCGTCTCCCACAGGCTCGCCAAGTTTCACATTATGTAGGGGGCGTTCAAAACTCGGCGATTTTAACTTCAATTCATTTCCCTACTAAACGTGCATTCGCAGGACTCGAACAGCGCTCCCGTGCTGGAGGAGGCTGCACCGCCGTCCCTTCTCGATGTCACCTTTGTATCGACGGGTGGAGAAGGAGGCGCGAACGGAGGAGTCGAGGAGGAATCCCCAATCTCGAACGCTAACTCGTGCTCGCCCTCCAAGCGAGGTTCCAGTGGACGTGGAGGCAACCGTAACGGTCGAGGACGAGGAGGTCGGTATTTTTTGACACTTTGCCAAGAAGGCGATTTGGCATTTTGCCAAGCACATTTAATCAGTAAATATTACAGGTCGTGGCAGCCGCGGTGGCGCCGCTATCATTGGATTCCGTGTCGAGCTCGATGCCAAGGCGGCCAAGAAGGTTATGACGGTACGTTTGCAGTTTTATCTTTGTTGTCTATATTCTGGTCAAACAACAATTGATTTTCCAGCCCGAAGGTCCCCGCTTCCTCTGCGACATGTGCCCGTACCTGACGAAGCACATAGGCGACCTGCGAGCCCACCTCAAGATGCACAAGGGATCGCGGCCGGAGAAGTGCGTTTATGGTGCCGGGGATAGGGAAGCCTTCCGGTGCGATCGGGGTCTCTGGTTCGATCCCCGTCATGGTCGTCCCTTTTGAGGTGTCCGTCGTGTTCGTACTCGACGCTGCGTCCATCGTCATTGGAGGCACACCTCGAGCTGCATTCGCGCTTCGCCCGCGGTGGCATGTACTGGGAGGCCAAGATGGAGGATGGAAGAAAGAGGAAGGCCAACAAGGATTCGGAGGTATCTCATTATTATTTGTAATTATTGATTTTTGTGGTAAGCTTCATCCTTTAGCTGCAGATTTTGAGATCGCTGGACAACTGACCGGAGACGACCAAAATTGAACATTGTTCAGACGTTCAAATATTTCGATATCCGATCCAAATTTAGTTCAATTTAGCCAAATTTAGCCTAGGTGCGCTACAAAGACGAGTTTGATTCGTCGAGAATATAGCAAGCTGTCTTTCTTTGCAGGCTTCACTGGAGTCTTCACCTAAGGAGGAGGCCGCCGCCCGCCCTCCCCCCGCCGTCGAATGCCCTGTTCGCATTCGACACTACGGTCTCATCGGAGCGCGCATCGAGGAAACCGAGTCCAGGTATCTTCAACCGAGGCTGCGGCACTTTCGCGCCGGGTTTGGTCGGAAACCAAAGATGCTTGTTCCTTATCCGACCTCTGCTTATAAATAGCATAGAAATATACATGAATCTTTTCGGTTTTTTGACTAATGGAAAAATATATTCCCTATCTATTTTAGAACCTACGCCTGTGCCCACTGCCCTCAACGCGCGCCCACCGCTTCGGGTCTGTGGCAGCACGCACGGTACTTTATATACTATTTCAGTTTGCGATCTCCGATTTATCGCAAACTGAACCAGTAATTATTTATTTATTTATTTTCCAGCCGCCATATCGATGCCTTCTCGAGTACGATGACATCGGGTGGCAGTTCGCCCCTTCGCTGCACCCACTGCTCATTCTCGAGTATCCGCATTAAAGCAGCGGTCAAGCACAAGTAAGGGATTGCTTTTGGCACCTTGCCAATTTTTCTTTATTTTTATTTATCGATTTTTACAGCCTTGGCGTGTGCTCGGGAGCAGCGATCAACAATGCTCTCAAGTGCGCCGGATGTGATTTCAAGTAAGTCGGATTAGGTCGGAAATAAGTCGGAAGTAAGTCGGACCGCCTCGAAAGATGGTGAACGAGCGATAAACCTTGTAAACCTTGTAAACCTTGTAAGTGGGATTACGATAGATAATTAGTCCAGTGAGGGCGTTCGGTAGGTCACGAACAATATTTCGCATCTTTGCAGGGCCTACGTCCAAGTCGCCATGACGGAGCACTGCTCCTCCACCGGGCACACGCAGGCTGTCGTGACGCCCGCTGCACTTGGCAAGAAGGAAGGCGATGAGGAGGAGGAAGATCCATGGTAGAGTGCTAGATTTTTTTCATTCTACGAGGAAGAGGGGGGGATAGATCATAAGCCATGTGAAAATATTGATTTCGGCAAATTTACAATTAGACTTTGACCTGCATCTTGTTTACAGTTTTGAGGAGATCTAGAACTGGGGTGATGTTTATTTTATGCGGCACAATCGCACCGGGTTTGGACTTGGGACGACTTCATCATTGACAATTTCAGCTCGAACAGCAGCAGCAGCTCCTCCAGCGGTCAGGCGACGCCCGTCTTTTCGCCCAAGATGACACGGAATAAGCTGGCGGCTAAGGTGTGTCCAAGCGTACTCGATCTGACCCTGTGTACTCCTCTGGCGATACCGTATCCCCTTTCTAGCGAGCTCAACCTGACCCAGCGTACTCAACCTGACCCAGCTTACTGCTAATACCGTATCCACCATTTCAGGCAGCGGCTACGGCAGCAGCAGCAGCGGCCGCAGTTTCGGTATCTCTTCCGCGCACGACGCCCTCCGCCCCCAAGCCGCGGACGCCCCCGCGGACGATGCAGTTCGGAGGCGTCGCCATTGACGTCGTCGCTGCTCATCGCCTCGTCCGACCCACCAAAGCCGAGAAGACCTTCCTCAAGATGGCGGCAGAAGGTTTGAATTTCCCACCCAGCCCCTTTCCCGCGATTATCGATCTTTTTCAAGACATGGTTTTTTACAGCCGACAGCCTCGCCATGATCCACTGCCCCGAGTGTCCGTTTGCAGACCCGGACGACATCGTTTTCCGCCTCCATCGCGACATGCACACGGGTACGGTAGTCGTTTGAAGGGGGGAGGGCAGGCTTTTCGTGGTGGGACCCCGCCGCTTATTTGAAATTTCTTTTCAGAGCCGAAGCGCGCGTACGAATGCACGCTGTGCACGTATTCGTCGAGCACGCCCGAAGCCCTCCACCGCCACATCTCCCTCCACATACCAGAGGATAAGAAGTAATCATTGGATTCAGTTTGAGATTCGGTCGGATTCAGTCAGCGATCGCTTCATACTGTAGTTATGATGATTCAAACTGCCAATCCTTTCAGACGCCAATCAGTCGGCCACGCCAACGGCCGCAAGCCCGCTCACCGTCGGCACTCGCACGAGGTACGGTAGCTTCTGGAGCAAGCTCGGTTTTTCCACCCGGGACCAAATTAATCTTAAACTATTTCATTTTTACAGCATATTCCCGCTGGTGTGGAGGCATTGGAGTGTGGAGTATGCTCCTTCCGCACGCTCGATCCCGCTCGATTCTGGAATCATCGCCTCGAGCACGCGCAGCACATCCAGCAACGCCTGACGACGCAGATTAAGCGCAATGCGGCTGCCATCGCTGAGGTACCGTATCACCGTTTTCAGTTTGCGATCCCCCCGTCTCGAAATCAGTTTGCGATATTCGAGAACTGAATTTTTATAGGCGACGACCAACGATACGCGCAACGGCATCACGAAGAAGAAGGTCAAGTCGAAGCCGGGAGCGAGCTCGCGCGAACTCCGACAGGTCAGTCTGCGATTCGTGCGTGGTGTATTCCCCATTCGGATTGCGGTACCTCGACGACGTTTCCCAATTGTGTTCTTCAGCTTCCCTGTGCTAAGTGCTCGTTCCGCTGTGAGACGGGAGCCGCCCTGACTCGGCACCAGGAGTTGCACGGTTCCGACGGCATCTTCAAGTGCGCCGCCTGCGACTACGCATCCAATACCAAGCAGGTAAATCCGCTCGGGACCAATCGGCATTCAAACTTATACCGTACTATCTCTCCAGGTCCTCGATTTCCACACCCACTTCCACCACTGCGACATCCCGGTGGAGTACCTCGTCAAGAAGGCGCAGCTTGCACCGGAATTGTGCCCGGTCAGTTGTCATCTCTTACCGTATACGGCATTGCCCTGAGTTCGGCAGGTCAGATTGGTTCGGTTGTGTCATCCCTTTTACCTGTGATTTTGCAGACCAAGATCGCATCGTCTCTTGCTGATCGCGTCCGCCTCGCGGGACAGATCTTCACGTGCCACGAGTGCCAGAAGGAATTCATCGAGTCCCGCGCACTCCTCTCGCATCTCGAGAGTGAGATTTACTAATTATGGCATCCGGGTTACTGTACTAGCACCACGAGCAAACTAAACTCGTTCCCCATTGCAGACGATCACAACCTACGCGGTTCGGACGTCGCTTGCCACCTCGAGCTCGGCATGCTGCCGACGAATCGAATCCTCACCAAGGCCTAACTCACCAAGGCCTACCGTATCCTCGACGCCACACTACGAAGTCATAATCAACTGAAAACCGTCCCCCCGAGTGTAATACTGCCTTTCTCGTGCCATTCCAGATAATGTCTTATCGATATTATCGTATCGTTTTCTGTAATCTATGACGTCATAATGCTGTACTTTTATTAAAGCTTGCTAAACCGCGTGAACACATTATTGTTATATTTCATCGTATATTTTCTAGAAATCGTTCCAGCTTGCTGCTGTATGAACCAAGCTTATCGATTATTCTTGTGTACAATATAAGGCTCGCTAAACTAAAAAGTCTGGTGTAGTAAAATTCCTCTGCCTGAAAAGTGCACTTTACAGGGAGGCGAGATTTACTACACCTTACTTTTTAGTTGCACCTACGTTATATCGGTTTCATCCATGTTTTTGAGATACGCGGTGCCCCGTTTTCTATTCCATTCGATTGCTAGCTCGCGTAGACAATTTTGATTCCCGATGCCCGCGCAATCTTTCGATTCCCTCACTGCTTCGTCGTTTTACTGCCACTTAATTATATCGGGCTAAAATATTAGAGACCGCCGAATAAAAATGCGCGTCCTGTGCGCGATATATACCTTTGATTGCGCGTTCTGTGCGCGATATATACCTTCGTTTTTTATTCGGCGGTCTTTAGTCAGTCCCTTTCCCCATTCAGATCGCGATTACGGAAAAAAAACCCCATCCACTTTTCCCTACGGGAAGCACCCACTTTCACTGCTCCGATCAATTTCGATCAATTTATCCATTGTCAACTTTGTCGTCTCCATTTTTCTCTTCGTCTAAACACGTATATTTAGCTAGTGTTTGCTTCGTTTTCCATGCATGAATTTACGAATAATCCCTCATTTTTGTTTTGCTTCAAAGCGCTGATGAAATCGTTTTTATTGCGGATAGAATATATTTCATTGTCTCTGATAACAGAGTAGGGGCATAGTTGATGAAGACGTGTCGTAGACAGCAGAGAAGATTGAGCCCCTGAATAAAAAGACAATTTTTATTAAATTACTTATTTATTGATTTATTACTTAGAAATTATTAATATTTAAAGGAAAGGATTCGAATGGGAATTGTCATCTCCGCTGCATACCGGAAATAAAGTGGAGGACGGATCTCCGCGGTCCCCTCAAGATGGAGCGGGCTGCGGATTGGCAGCCTCTCGTTCATCCATTATGTTGGCAATCTCGCGTTCGCGCAGTCTCTCGGCAACATCGCGTTCGTCCCTTCTCCGCTTGGCCCTCTCGAGGTGCTCGATGAACTCTTTGATCTGCAAGTGGTGGGGGTACGGTAGGGAGAGTGGTGCGGCGGGGCGCCAAAGAGTACGACGGGGCGCCCCTTTCACATGGGGGGATTACTGTACCTCGTGGAACTTCCTGCTCCTGCAGTCTACCGTCATGGTGGTGAAATACATTTGAAGGACGGTGCTGACTGCCTTCGCGTAGGCCTCTTGAGCAGACGTCAGTTCCAGCTGTAGAAAAAGTTATGGAGGCACCCGGATTCGAACCCGAGACCCATAGATCAAAAACAAAGCGCCCTACCACTGAGCTATACTACCCAACTGTACGCATCCCGTAGAGACTCAGGATCTACCTGGCAGCTCGCCACCTTGCCCAGAGGGGCTGCCGCGAGATTCCACTTGGCAACGTCCACGGCACCGTGCGCGTAATCCATCGCCTTGCGCTCCTCCGCGAATTTCTTCATGAACTGTAAGGATACGGTAAGTTCGGTGGATCAGACGCCGTTTGCTGGGTCAGACTGCAGTGGTTATACGGTAGTTGGCTGGGTCATACCTTCTGGACGAAGAAGCGCGTATACGGTAGCCACTTCTCGACATTGACGATCCAACCTATGTCGTCCGTGGGAGTAAACTCAGCGATGGAGACGAACCCCTCCTGTAGTAAACTCGGTTCGGTGGGTCAATCCGCGGTTCGCTGGGCCAGCATGATACATGCTCTGACCCATCGTTCTACCGTACGAATGTGGCGTGTCCGTTTTTTTCGACCAGCTCGTAGATGGCGTCCGGATCGTACTTCTCCATGTCCTCCTTGTCCACCCCTCTGAATGAAACATATTTGAATCTCCCGCCTAATATTTGAATCTCCCGCCAGCGAGGGGGGTACAGTACTTGGTCAGCGCATCATACAAGCTTTTTACGGCCTTAGTGTATCTGTCGTAGTCCTCGAGGCAGTATAGCAGTATCTGCAACGTTTTTGGAGGGTTGCGGGTCCCGAACGGAAATTCCCTCTCCCCCTCTCCAGATTACGGTACCTGTGGGTAGGGCGTCCAACCAATCAGCTTCGTACATCCTCCTGGTGTCTTGTAGCGAACGGAGGAGGGCTCGGGAGGTCTGAAGAGGAGAAAGGGGGGGGGGGGGGGGGGGGGGCCCCCAAAAAGAACCCGCAGAAAACCCCGGGGGAAAGTGTTAAACCCATTTTGAAAATTTAAAAAAAATACGGCACGGGGGTTTTT
>JACMIG010002913.1:0-13630 GCA_014805385.1 Levipalatum texanum | reverse complement strand
GAAGGCAGGGGAGGAGGGGAGGGGGGGAGGATGTTTGAATGCCCCCCGAGAGTGATGGCGTGAACACTCGACTTCTAAGACAAGAGACACCCTCTGTCGGAAGTGCTGCGGGGGGAGGAGGAGGACTGAGAGCACCCCCCCCCCCCTCGCCAGACTCTCTCGGTACTTGCAACAAAATGCCCAATTCTCCGGCAGATTCCAAAGAGGGGCGAGGGTGGAGGGGAGAGTAGAGACATAATCTGCTTCTGCTTTGCCCCTTGAATTCTCCACACAGCTACGAACCTTGGAACTGAGGTCTCCCCTCCCCCTGCCCCCCTCTTCCTACTCACCAATTCAACCGGCGGCGCGGCCTCCACGGCCGGGGCGTCGACCGAATAGCGATGAAAGCGCGGCAAAATGCCCCCGGGTCCCCCTCCTCCCCTCCCGTCACTGGGGGCGTACGAGTACAATTCGCACCCTCTACGTCTCTACTCTACCTGCACTGGCGGCTGATTATCACGGCGAAGAAAACACGAAGACTTGTCGCAAACAACACGAGGGAGGCGCAGACCGCCAAATTATCGGAGAGTGGAACATGACAAAGAGCAAGGGCCGTAATGGACTTCTTCTCTTCTCATGGTCGAGAAGGCCATTATGCCCTCGACAATCTGCTCCGAGTTCACTTTCGAGGCTAAAGTGGCCTAAACTATGTTGCGCGCAACCACGGACGGTGATCTGGAATAGTACGACTCCTATACCGGATGGGCTACGAGACTGCGACATCGGAGAGAGGGCCAAATCAGATTTAGGGGGACTGGCAGCTGGAGGAGGCGCACGCCCTCAACAAGCAAGTGCGCGGCGGGAGGGAACACACGTGCTTACGGCCCTCAGCGAATAAAGCCCCACTCTCCCCCCAATATTCCCGGAGACAGACAGAGGGGGCAAAGTGTTGAGAGGAGGAGAGGGGACGGCTCTGGTTTCACGCTTATGGATGAGCGGGAGGAGGAGGGCGGTGGTAGTACTGCCTGCTGCAGTGGCCGCTGCTACCGCAAAGTTGCATTTCAGTTATAGCCTCCTATCGATAGACGGGGCGGAAGGAGAGAGCGCTTTATTTGTGCACTGGAAGACGGCGGGGGCAATATTGGGAAATTAGTGCAGATCAGCGGGAGATCGATACTAAACAAACTCGCATGGATTTTGTCCCGGTGACAGTATCGATGCGAGGAAACGTCATGAAATCGATGTCTGATGGTCACAAGTATCAAATCAGAGAGACGTACACCTCCGGGATCGAAATGTCGAGCGCGGAATGAGGGTTGATCTGTGGAGAGGGAATGGCTTCCGGGGGAGGATCCTCAGCTGCTTCTCTGCCTACTCGCGCAGTAGGCGGCGGGGTGGAGATGCAAATTGAATTGACGCGAGCTCCGAAGGGGGGAGACCGATGAGTAGACACGTTGTCATGCCGAGAGAGTGCCAGAGAAGGGAGCGGTAAAACGGGTCCACCCCCCTCCGGCCCCCCAAGATTGTCTTCCTCTTCCTCCTACTACGAGGGTCAGTCAGCCATGGCAAGAAACGGGGGTCCTGCCAATTTGCTGCACTACTCACACGCAGACGGGGGGAGTAGGGAACCGTCTCCCTGGAGGAGAGAGAGGGAGGGGGGAGTACCCGAATCTCGCGCGAGATGGGAGTTAATGGAGGGAGCAGGGGGGAGATAGGACACGAGTACTTGACAGATTCTCTGCCCCTTCTGCCCTCTCGAGTGAGGGAGAAGTGTGAAGCTGCTCCCGTACAAAACAACCACGAAACACGCGTTGGACTTCCCAGACATTTCGAAGCATCGGAAGTAGTACCCAAGGACAATAAATGTCCCATGATCACCTTTCTCAAGCTCTTTCGAAACGGCCAAGCAGTGAAATGAATGCATGCTTAGGCACTGTAGACATGAAGACGACGGTGTACAAGCAACGAGGTAGCTACACCGCACTGAACGTAGTCCGTTTGCAGAAACTGGCGCTGTGATATTTGGTTTCCCTACAACGGTCACTTGTTCAATCTCGGCCGCGAACGCCATCGCAAAAATAGACTAGACGTTTTGATTTCAAACCATCACCACTACGGCTTTAATGCAGGATTAATTTTGAGGCCGCTACGAGTAGCTATTTACTGAGAGAGCCGAATATGATTCAGCTTGACTGGATTAGCCGGTTCAACGATCATGAGAAATCACGAGATCAGAAATGCGTCCTCATAATGTGACAGTCTGGAATAGGACGACGGGTCCATCCCCTCTTTAGATGGAGCATGTACAAATATTCACCCTCGTCTCTCCTCTGCTTCTTCCACCCACCCACTCCTCCGGGGGCAATACGCACACATATTTGTACGGCAAATTGTGCGGCCACAACAACTTGGCTTCCCCTCGGACGGGGCGAAGACCAAGATAGCGGGGATTCGATATTTGTGTTCCACGCACTGTGGAGCCGTTAAATAAAGGAAACCGCGGATTAGGGTCGCACGGAAAAATTATTGGAATTATCATAGGTCAATCATAAGATTCAATAGAGAGTTGGACGAGACTCAAGGAAACACGAAACAGGCGAGATTGTGCTGGGCTGTTCTGACTACCTCAAACTTCTATAATAGATGATGAGAAGGCAATGAAGTAGCGACTGTGACGACGGCCATGAAGATAAGCCCCGTGAGTACTGATGGCCTTATCGATACGCGCATTAATCTGTCGTTTGAATATTGAGACGCGTGACGCGCAGATGTTCTGCGACGCCCACTCACTCGAACTTTTGGCGCTAAAATGTAGTCGTCGCTCTCAAACTGAGTGCATACAAGACGAATAACTCGGAATGAAGTGCTGTCTATCACGGAGTCAGTCAGTCCTTCTTCGTGGAGACTGCGTGAGGGAAGGGAGGAGGGGCCGGTGGGAGGGGAGTCTTCTTCAAATCCCTTGGGCCACTCGAGGGGTTGTTCCCATGCACGTCGTACGAAGCATTCTTCCGCCCCTCCGCCCAGCCAGCCAGCCCCTATTTTGCAGTACTTGAAATTACGCCTCGGAGGGAAAGACAGAAGAATGTTCATATGGAAGCGAGCTAGATGGTCCGGAAGGAACGAGTGCGCCCTACTCGATGGAGTGAATGGACTCTGTGGCCGGAGAGAGGCCTGAACTCGTAATTGCAGAGGGATGACGAGCAGAGGCCGCGACGCAACATTCTCAACCCATCTAGCAGATCCTTCCCTTCATTTCTATCATCGAGAGCAAGTGCACTCTGCTATTCTTTCGACGAAAAAGTCCAGAAGCCAGAGACCATGATTTCAAAGGGTGTTTTATGGCCCGCCGATACTGTTATTTTCCTCCTATTCAATAGGGTAAATGAAGAAATGGAACAAATTGAAAGTATTCCGAGATTTAGGAAGCAGCCTCTGCCAGAACCAGTACTTTTAAAGTCTGATGAAGATGCCAATAGAGGAGGAAAGGCGTGTAAATTGCGGAAATTGCAATCTGTCCCCGTCTCTTTAATATCGCCCTTTAGAGGCTATCGAATATGCTATATTATCGAAAAAAAAGCCTCGACTCTTTCCGGTAGAGTGAGCAATCAAGGGCACTAGTCTCCAATGCTTTCGTCGTAATCCTCAGAAGAGGAAGTCTTGAGCGAGAACTCGACAATTTATCAATACTTGCACTTTCAGAAATAGAAAGGAAGGAGGGGATAAAAAGGTTGCGGTCCGTGAAAGGGGCGATGAATAGTGCAGGGGATGGCCGAGTCCGCGCCCTCGCCCAGGAAATGGGAGGGATCGTGGGTGAAAGGCGATGCCATTCCTTGATGGCATCATAACTACGACATCTAATATGGTTGGACGTAAGCGTTGAGAGGGAGAGAGAGATGGGGAGAGAGAGAGAGAGGGAGTGGGAGGGACACACGGAAGCAGGTGCACGACGAATGGCCCGTCGTTGTCACTGCGAGAGACAGTCGCATTCTACTCCCCCCATCCCATAAAAATGCCAGTCCATAATTACGCCCCATTCATATTCATGATACGCTGCACACGCGGGATACGGTAAGAGTACACTCGTCGTACATCACAATGACAAAGTAGGGCGCTAATTCGCGGTGACAGAGATGCCGGAGCGGATCAAGTCTAGCGGCCTTCAAGCCCGGACGCAGGTAGGCTCGGGAAAAGCAGGACGAGGACGAGGGGGAGCGTTGTTTTCGAGTTGGCGACAGTGCTTGGCGGCCTCGCGCGCTCTCCTTGTAGCACATCGATTGCGAGCCGGACGAGGATGGGGATACAGTCACAGAGGCCTGCCCCCCATCCTCCCAACTTGCGAGGCTGCTAATGAGAGATGGACGTAAACTCAGCCTCGGGAGAGGAAGCAGCCCGAGAAACAGACTACTATATTTCCCAGAAAACGCGAAGACCCGAAGGGGGGTTTGTGATCAAACAAGATCTGACACGCGCCCTCAGCAGTAGAGAGGACCCCAATGAAGAAGAGGGAAATATGAGAAGTGCCCTCTCTCGCTGTAGGGGAGGGCTACGAATTGGTCATGAATGCCCCCTCCGTTCTCTTCCAGAAGCAGGCCGCCTTCCCATTCCAATGACCGCCCCTCTCATCAGACATTCAAGATCAAAGGACCATTAAGCCACGGGGGAGTACGGTAGTTGCTACTCTGAACACTGATGAAATCAGAATAGGGGTGGAAGAGATTAGATGGAAGTAGGAAGAAGGGGCCTCACTAAGCCTCCCCCACGTGCAGAGCGATGACCTCCTCTTCTGCCTATTCCTTCCCCTTCTCCTCTCCTCCCCCTCGCAATGTTGCGACGACAAAATCTGAGAGCGGAGGCGGAGGCTCTGGCGTTAATGAGAAGAAAGTGACACCCTCACTGTGCGATTAAGTCCTCCTCCCCGACCCCCAGGGGCGAGGGACCCGAGGGAGGGAAGCCTGAGCCCCCCTGCCTCGTCCCCGCTTCCTTATTCGGTTTGAGGGCGCGCACCAAATCGGATGGACGAAAGAGAAGAGGGGAAGGTCTACGGGATGCGAACAAAGACCTCCCTTCTAATTAACAACAGAGAATGCTTAGATATGTTTGCAAGAGACACAAAAAGGGCTCTAGAAGAGGACTCGTTGACTCCGCTTCTGAGCCTAGGCGACGGAACCTCCGTGGGTGTAGAGGGGAGAGCGGCCTAAATTATTCAGGCCCAGCCTCCCCCCTGCCCGCCGTCTCCTAACAGCTCTTAAGTGCTCGTGAGGGCGACGAGAGGACGATGGATGCCTCGCTCCATTTGAGGGGGTCATTGGAGACAATTCCCTCCCGCCTCACAATATCCTACGAATATACGGAAGGCCGCAGATCGAATGGAAATTAACCGGGACGTTTCGAAGAATGCCAAAGATAAAAGGGCATCATTTCCCGGAAGGGCAAACGAGGTTCAGCCTTTTTCGCGCCCCACTACAATTTATCTGAGCCCGGCGCTGGAGTTGTTTCGAAATTATGCCGGCAGGTGAAAAAAGGGGAAGGTTTGCGGGGCGGCAGCCGCAGACTCGGAGACACGACCGTTAACGGAGGGGGATAGTTACAACTAGGAAAAGATAGTGGGATACTCGAATAATTAAGATTTGTCAGAATGTTGAAAGTGTGAAGATATCATCCAGAAAGAGAATTGAATTTCCTCTGTACCCTAGTATCTTTTCGCATAACATTAGCTGGAATTTTCAGTGTTACACAAATTCGATGATTGGACACAACATTGATTCCGACTATGAAGGTAAAGATAAAGACCTGGTTGACGTCGGCCGCCGACGAGGCGCGTCCGCCATCCGCACGCTTCATGCTGCCCTGAAGTTATCTTCGATTATCGAGAAGCCTCGATTTCCTTTTCACAAAGAGAGACTTTTTAGAACACAGAAATCGAATGAAGGGAATTGAGTAAGGCAATGTAAAGATATAGACTTCATAGTTTTATGGTCTCTAAGTCCTACGATGTCTTACGGCAGCTTGCGGAGTGTTATAAAAACGTTTTACAATGGCCCAGAAAATCTACGGAGACAGCATATAGAACTGGGATAATGGACTTGCTTGGATTTAGAAGCACGAGGGTCTTTGTTTTACAAAGTATCTCCGTGGTCCGAAAACTACAAAACTTCAGCCTATTCATAGCAAAAGGGAACAACCAAATCATCTCCAATTTTTTGCAGTGAACGAATGTTCAGTGCAAACTCTCGCTAATTTGTTTTATTTATTTACCCCTCGCGCAGTAAAAGAATTGCACGATGATAGTAAATTCCCGTTCGGACCGCTAAAAGGAACAGCATATGGACCGCCCCCCAGGCCACTTAGACTCGTTTATAAACTCCCCTAATAGTAAACTCATCCCGTGGAACGGGCCCCGCACTCAGTTCTCTATCTAAACTTGTAGTAAAGGAATTCCGAATGCTGAGCTTCAGCGTTCTTATCAAAATTCAACTCTCTCTATCAGAACTGTCGTCAATCTCGATGGCTTATTCAAAATCGAGAAAGCACCAAGGTTCAAAAATTTATGACGTCCTTAGAACTGCGATAATATAAGTCAAGAAGGTAACCGATAGGTCCGCGTCGACGAGTGCCCCGAGGTCCAGAGAAAGCGGCCGCTCTTCGTCTCCCTCGCGCCTCCTTAGGTAGAAGTGCTCGGATGCTTCGCGTACCGAGTAGGATCCTCCTCCCCCTCCTCGCCTCTCTTTCTCCCCTTCTTTTCCTGCCTCCTCCGCCTCCTTCGACAACGAGCAGCCTAATCGGGATACGGATAGCAACGACGAAGGCGACTGACGAATGGCTGCCTCCTCCAGGGGAAGGGAGGACGACTCCGCCCTCGACGGAGACCTACCCCTCGTGGATGGAGGGGGAGGGGGGACAGGCCTCCTCACTGATCTACCTCGTTCAGGGAGGGAGGGGGCGATGAAGTGGACGGTTCGGGCGCGCTCTCCGACGCATTCGTAGAACTCCGAGGCGGATTCGGTCCAGGGAGCGAGGTGGTTGGAGGTGGTGGCCTGGCGCTTCTTCTCCAGTAGGGAGGCATTCCTTCGCCTGGAGTCTCGGGCGTGGACGGAGCCTCGCTCGAACTTCGAGGGCCGAGGGGGCGGCACGGGGAAGTTCTCCTTGTCGTCTTCCATAGGGAAGAACAGCCGGTCCGGATGGGAGGATATAGGAAGAAAGAGGCGTCTCCTCCCCTCCCAGGTAGGGGGGGGCATCAATCTCAAGGTCTCCCCCTCCTCTGCATCTCTCCGTCTCCGCTATCCCCGGTATCCCTCGCACCCCCCGACGCTTCGCAGTTGGCGGGAGTGTTCACATGCGTTTGAATGTCAGGTGGGGTGAGGGCGGCGAGGGAGGTCACCCCCAGTGACCATCCCACTTTTTGTGGGGACCTTGTGAGAGGGCATGGGGATCATCCTATACATCTCCTTGGATTGCCAAATGTTGCGGGCCTTGCCGCCTCTTTCTCGTTTACGTCGCCATCTGACATGGACGGGGAGAGGAAAGTCAAGGGGGGTTCATGGCCCGCCAATTATCTACCCTCCCTACTGCCATAGTACAGGGGAGAAGGAGACTTCCAAGAAGGGGGGGGGGCGTCAGGATCCCCTTCTACAAATGTAGTGAGTAAGCACTTGAGATGGAGAGGAGGAGGGGGGCTATCAGCTTCCATTCCACTGTCCCTCCAGTCCTTCCTTGCCCCCAAAAGAGGCCTCGGCCCCCCTACTAGTCTATGAGAAGAAACGCCAAGTAAACAGGGAGTAAATTAGAATTGGGAAGGAGCTGCAGACGGAGGGAAGGAACTGACTCGCTAAGGTCTCGGGGCAGAGAGGAACTACTGCCATGGAACTATGCTGCCATCCGAGGCCTGTTTCCGGATCATCCCTATCTCGTGAACACTATCTGATGGGTGGCTGATCGGAGTGAGATTGATCGACTCTCCGATAGCGTGTGGGAGAGGGGAAGCAATTCTCTAATGACTCCCCCCACAATGGGCCACTCTTTCCCCCTTCTCTCTGAGTATGCCATCATTGAGGACAATAAGGGACATCCTGTGGTGGGGGGAGACTTCTACTCCTCGACAACACAGGGAGAATGGCTGCTCTGAATGGATGTTTGGCTCGTGAACCCGTGTGGAGAAACAGTCGTTTCTATCGAGGGGCGGAAGAAAGTGCCCTCGCATGCAGGCAGCACGCACTAAAGTCAATTAGGCAGAAGGTGTCTGTCTAAGAAAGACCCCCTCCCATACCCTTCCTCTCTCTTTTTCATCGGGAGCCCTGAGGGAATAGGGCAGAAGGCCATCACCACCCGACCTCAAGTTCACGAAATACTATCCCGTGCTTTGCGACCCGCATGGTGGACACGGAAATGAAGAACCGAAATACCCCCTTGATCATGAGTTTTGATGAAATGAGAGATAAGAGGATGAGATATCTGACGGGAGAAGGCCAGGCATCGAAGTAGAAGTCCTTGCTTCCTGTCTCGTCCTCGCGCTCCTCCGAAGATCCCCCGAAGTACTCGCTGAACGCTCGACGACGGGCTGAAATTGCTAGCTTTTTTTACAAAAACGAAAATAATTAAGTCACCAAGCCACCTGGAACCTTGGCAATAGGAAAAATGGATGTTTGTTGCTAGTCGGGGGGACAGGGAACACCTGTTAGCAATGGGTGGGCATAGGGGGTGGGAAACGAATTGATTCACACCGTGCTTCTCGGTACGGCGAGCGAGGGGGGAGACTGACTTTAGCTGCTGCCCCCTCCTGTGAGGATTCGCTGCGGAACCGAATTGGCTCAGCCCACAGTCTGAAGGGGGGGTGTGGCTCGACTATAGATGACTGTCGGGAGCAGCGGAGAGGGGGGAGGAAGGGGACGGGGGGGAAGTGGTAAGCAGAGGCAGCCTGCGAGTCACTCTCCTTCTGTTATGTACGACACCATATTTAGGAACAATTCGATCACCAACATTCGTTGCAGTTTAGCTTTACAAGAATTCTTTTAACATGAGGATGATGTGATGGGACTATATTTTGCAGGGGGAGCGATATTTATGGGCATTACCATAACATGAAGCATTGACTGAGTCCTTCTCTTTGACGATGTGGATAGGCCACAATATAAGCCCCCCCCCACTTCGGAGGGAGAAGTTCTACGAAGCCATTATATGCAATGAGACCAGGACCCAGTCGACTGCAAAATATTGCCGCTGTCCTCATTCCATAATGGAGGTCCGGACGTAAAATATCAAAGAATTATCCCATTAGCAAGTTCGACTCCTCAAGTTGCTAATGAAAACAAGCCAATGCCGTCCCCAAGCAACAATCCATCGACAATGCTAATGAAACGCATGATAAATTATTTGCGCCTCTGCGGCATTCTCACGATTGATCTCTGTCTCGTGTTAATTAATGCAGTGAGTGGCAACCGAATGTGGATGTAATAGAAGGAGAAGGAGCTCATTGTCCAGAACGACTGCGACACCCAGCGGTTTTTTTCATTCATATTGCAAAGCGCTTTGGGAGGAATAAACATTGGAAGCAACTATTCACGGAACTTACTTTTTGTGAAACATTCGTTTTGGAAGTCACGTAAAATAATTTAATTTTTCACCCCACTTGAACTCAATGTATCTGATTCGACCAAAGAGCACATCGCAGAAACACAGAGGAACAGTCCGAAATCAAAAATTCCTAACATCAGACAACACCAGAATCAAACTGGGGTTGACGGGGCACAAATAGTATCACCGGTGCCGGCAGATGGATTTCAGGCCAACTGTGAAACTTCAATTATACCTTGAATGGAGGCGCAGATGCGGACGGAGAGACGGGTGACCGCCCGAACCAATCGAAGGACGTGGGAGGGCAGCGACTGACGGGGAGACGGCGGTAGAGGCATCGTTGTAGGAGTACTTGTTCACGTATCAGAGACCTTGAATCTCTTTGAAGCAACTGCAGCACGAACGCTGGGCCCCCAAGAGGAAATGAGGAATATGCGACGAATAGAATTAGGCTGCGGCTACTGGTTATTGAAGAGCGAGTTTCACAATATCGAACAGAATACGATTGTACACGGGGCAGAAAGAGTATTTAATGAAGGTGTTTGAGTGTTATCTCTGAACAAGAGGATGAAGGCGAAGCGAAGACAGACAAGAACTGGGGCCTAGACTCCCTCAATCCACAGTAGCCAGTGGAGGAAGGTGCAAAAATGGCGGGTAGAGAAACACTCGAAGAATGGATCTCACTTCGAGAATGTACGAGCACCTTAACGGCGCTGGAAATTGTACGCGCCCGAAAGTGTAGACTTGCAGGCATCACAGGAATGAAAGAGAAGCAGAAAATCGTCGGCCGAATGTACACGCACTGGAAGCGAACAGCTATTGTCTGCTCACTATCTGGACCTCAAGAGTCCGGCTATGCTGCGAATAGCGACCGGGC
Source organism: Levipalatum texanum (assembly GCA_014805385.1). Lineage (NCBI taxonomy): Eukaryota > Metazoa > Nematoda > Chromadorea > Rhabditida > Diplogasteridae > Levipalatum > Levipalatum texanum. Next base: position 3,207 of record JACMIG010002913.1, on the reverse strand, counting down.
CATTTGGGTAGATCAGGAGCTGCTAGCGCTGCATTTAAATCCCATGATTTTAAGGCAGTTACAAGGGAGCCCCTTTGTCTCTGATACAACTAGACAACGAATGAAAGAGCTTTAATAAAGACAGAACAGCCCTACTGTAACGCCTAGACACGTTTAGAATGCCGATGGCACGGTGGCATACGAGTCCTCATCAATTGGCGGCAGTTATACGGCGAAATCTCGCTGCTCCCATGGGGGGCTTCTTCCGCTGTTTTGTCGCCCGTCCAAGCGACCACCCCGTGAAAACAATATGACAATTCGCTGATATATTATAGGAGTTCCAAACGCCGTCCCAGATTGCATTAGGACTCGCTTCACTGAACATTCACGTGCCGAAAACTTTGCACCTTGGAAGCTTCCATCGCCTTTGGAGCTGGCACATCCGCAAAGGCAATTAGTTGTATATCAACGATATCAAATATGGGAGCAACCTAGAGGGCAGAGCTATTTCCGCTAGGAAGGAAAACAATTTCCGTTAGAAAGGGCGGCCGTTATCAACCAGTCGCAGTCGGAAAATAGCTCGGAAATTGATAGCGCTCTCACTGTTAGCAAAACTCAAATTCGAATACGATCAGAAAAAAGCTTTTACCGAATCGATCCCGTCGCTTGCGGAGCGTGACGATGTTGCGGCGAAAGTTGGAGAGAGGAGGAGACCGGACGGCTGCCACCCATACTGGACTGTCAGGAACCTTCAAAGAATCAATATTTTCGGGTTCTGAATATTTGCTCACCTCGTGATCCGGGTAAAGAAATTGCCGATCGACACATAGAAGAGAATTGGAGTGGAAGAGCTGCTCGGCTTGGATCATCGCTGTAATATCCCGGTTAAGCTTTGGACTAATTTGGAACACCTGTTCATACAAACGTCGCTACATAATGCGAACTTGATTGATAGATCACCGTTCCCAAGGTTTACTTCCAATGTAGAGACATGCCATATGAGACGAAATCGATAGATCAGAGATCTTTCAATCCAATTCGCAGTAAAGAGTAAACGGGGCCAACTGATCTATTGAGTCGGAGGAAATGCGTTTCCCATCGACAACAAAGGTCTGTCCTTTTCGAAGAATGTGAGAGACGATGGCCACGGGGCGAAATACGGAGGTGAAAAGGAGAGGGGTAAGTGAATGGCGTTCGCGTGCTATGGCAATCGGGTGTAGGGAACAAGTCGGAACGTCTCATCTCCTCCTCGCCAATCACTGCCGAAAGGACACCCACACACGCACTGCCATTGTGATTCGTCGGTGGCATCGCGATCTCATGGATAACCCCTCAAGGTCTCAAGATTCAGCCAATCTAGAAACAGAAAATCACAATAATCTTCAGGACACCCAGATATCAAGAAAGAGCGTATCATATTTAACAGTAGAACTTTTCAGGAGACGACGCACTAGGGATATGAGACAGACGAACCAGGAACGATGAGAAGAATATCGCACACAAACAGTGATTGGATAACAGTAATAGCGATCCGACTTCGCTGCCCCCGGGGGCGAATACGACCTACGCCCAAATGCCATTCCCATGCCAACGGGCCCCAATCGAGAAGGTCAGATCATTCTCGAAGAAGAAAGGGAGCACGATTAGTACGACGGTAATCGAAGGCTGCCGCCCCCAATAATGTGATAGATCGTGTGGCTATAAAACGGAGGGGGTTCCGAGAATAAGAGAAGACAGGATAGGGAGAGGGAGGCAAGTTCCAGATTGCCCTTCCCCTCCCAGAAGAAGAGAGCAGACAATGGGTGCGAAAGCTCATTACGAGGGGGGTGATGACCCAGCAGAGGGCAGCCTCATCCCCTTTCTTTGTTTCCGAGGGCGCAACTTGTGATTGCGATCGAGTCAATACACAAAGGGAAGATGGAAGCGCCCTCTGCGGCCCCCTGCAAACGAGGCCAATTGGCACCCCCCGGGATAGTCGAGGACGACGAGGACTGGAGGATTACTACCGGATATTGGGAGGGTTGATAAGCCTGGAAGGGGGATTAGCCCCCGGGACCTCCCTGCCAGAGGGAAGGGGAACTACAAAAGCTATCGTGGGAGGGAGAGGGGCGGAGATGAATGCCGGCGGCCTGCAGGTCGTTAGCTTTTGACAAAGGGCAGGGGACCGGGGGCACTGATTGGAGGTATCCCACTCCGGAGTAATAATATTCTCTCCCGCTGACGTGGAATGGACAATATCGAGGCGCCGGCGGGGAGAAAAGCAATAAAGGCTATCGCTCAGCGATGCCACGAGAGCAATTAGCGATATTTAGCAAAGTGCTGATACCACAAAATAGCCGGCCAGAACTGACACAAATCGACCAGAATTCCACATAGACGCCTCTGACTCGCCCATGGCGCGTCTGGCGACAGGTAAAATGGCGCGCGAAAAGCGTATACCCCTCTCCTCTCCGGAAGCTTCCTATACCAGTTCGAAATTTGTTTATGTCACCGCACCCAAGGGGGAACGGTCATAAATAATCAGTATGACATCGTTTCTACGGTGACGGGTGTTGAAATATACCGTGTTGACTCTTTGCTGCTGATGCTGCCATCTGTGCAAAGTGATCAGAGGGAAGGACGAGGGGGGACACACTGTCAATACACTGTCGTAATAGGTCTCCCGGCGCGCGCGCTATTTACTACGCTGACGTCTTTGGCTCGCGCCCCGATCGTGCAAGCAACAATGTTTTCTCCCCCGGCAGTCGATGTCTTTCCTTGGGCAGAGCCAAAACATTGCTCAGGATCCCCAAGCCAGTCCATGTTTTCTTGGGCGAATATTTGCCGGTCCATGAATCCGGCGATATTTTCAGGCATTTCTCCGCTTGTTTCCTTGGGGGCCTAGTAATCGCTCTCAACACAGGCGGAACAGCCTGCGTCAGCGCGATGGTTTATTATGGCTGTGCCCTGGGAGAGAGTAGGGAGGGAGAGAGAGTGCAGAGGGAGAAGAGTCACCCCGAGCGTGCCTTTCGCGTGCACGAGCAGGTGCAGGCATCGCGCCCCGCTTTGGTTCTCGATCTGCCGCCCTCCTCTGTCCCCTCCTCCACCCTTACTTTCTTCTCCTCCCCTCCTCCTCTCTCCTCCCCTCTCCCCCTCTCTCCCTCTCCCCCTTTCCCCCTCCTCCCCTCCCTCCCCCTCCTCCATCTCTCCCTCCTACCCTTTCTCCCCCTTCCCCTCCCTCTCCCTCTC
>JACMIG010002912.1:0-13632 GCA_014805385.1 Levipalatum texanum | reverse complement strand
TCAGAATAATGGGCGAATGAAAAACATAACAATATCGTTAAACTAACTGGATGACTTCTTCCTTGGGCGTGTGCGTGAACATGAGACCGCACTGGCCAATAAGCATCTGGCTGACCTACAGAACAACAAAGTTAATATCGAAAGAAATATATTACTTAATTTTCGAATTGTTGTAACTACTAACGCACCTTGTGTAGTCCTTCTGCGTACTATTTAGCCTTATCCTTTCCGAGGGCCACTGACATCACATTGTTCTGAAGGTTTAATAATAATAATTTAAAGGGTTAAAACGGTAGTACCTTGCCAAAAAAGAATCGGGAGTCGAACTCGAACCTTTGTCGGACCTGAAAACAGCATTACAAATGTGCTAAATGCGGGGGAAAACCTGGACGAATTTGCTGGACCGCATGTTTTCAATCACGAAAACGAAGACGTGAGGGTACTCATCGACCTGTAAACGATCACCATTAATCTTTTCCTTGTACTCTTTACAAACGTTCGCTGAAATCGAGGTCGGTATACAAGTCGTGTTTTCCAACCATAAAGCACAAAATACGGCGTTCAGTTCAGGTATCCGTAATGAAGAATTACATGCTTTAAACCCGACCACACGTGAGTGAAAAAATGAGCACAAGTCATACCTTGACACGAGTAATACAGGCAACGGCGCGGCCAGTTGCCCAAGACTCGGCCGAAGTCGGGTGACCTGGACAATTAGAGTATTTTGATGCGTTTGTGATAACTGATAGCGACGACAACATTTTACGATTTTGCGCGTTATTTTCTAAGAATAGAATAGTCGCCTAGTTATAGAAGAAATAACTAACCAGCCTCCGTCGAAACGGCGTACGGCTGCCGCTTGTTCTTCCTCATCTGGTCGTGGATGAAGTTGACGGTGTCCGGGCGGATGGGCGCACGGACGACCGCTGGAACAATCGAGCATTAACACAAATGTAACAATCGAGCATTAACACAAATGTGACAGACTGCTCGTCGATCCAGGACAAAGCACGAAATGCGAAACAACGAAAATCCTGACCAGTAGGAGAGATTTCACGGATGGTCTCGAACAGAATTCAAGTCATTGATGAGAGACTACACTAAACGAGAGACTGTAACGGCAATACGGCGAAAATCATAGAAATATCACCCAAGTAGCGTCGAAACCATCAACGACTCCGGTCAATAAATTTTTTGGTGTGCCGTCGGCCGACGTATACCAAACTTCAGGATGAGCTGCACGCGCACTCGCAAATTTCTACAGATTTCAGGAGGAATCAGGATTTCACCAGTTTGCGATAGCAATTCAAACTGCCTGGAATCCTTCTTTAAGCAATTTCGAGAAAAGTATTTTTTCGACTTTTTGCAGGCAGGACCTCATGAAGATTTTTCAATCCATGAACCCGGTATCATGGCTCTAAAATCGACTTTTTGAAAGTATCGGGAAATTTCATCCGGTTACAAAATAACAGGTGCGGAGTGACTAAAAATAACATGCCGCACAAAAAGTTTTGAAATTCTTTGAAAAATGTCAGATATATTCGCCTTTCTCACTTCAGTTATATAATTCAAAACACGAATCACCGCGGTATGTTCCTTTGCTCGTTCGTATTGCAGCTGACGGCCTTGACGACCCACAGCGACTCTCGTCCGACGGGCTGCAGGACGAACAGGATGGGCGCAGTCGTTAGGTCGGACTCGCACTGCAGTTAATTTTTGAGAGAGTATTGTTGACGGAAATAACCATACGGAATTTATACTGGCCGCCCTCCTCTCAGTGAACGTATTAACAAAGGTGCTGTCTAATCTGGCTGGCACCGTTATAGTTTTTATTCCCGTTTGCTGGTGTACGACTGCTCCATTTTTTCTTGCGTTTAGTGAGGAGGTCAACCAACGTTCATCCGTTTGGTTAATTCCATCAACAATGACAATTTTTCTATTCTCAGGCACTCGTTGAGTTCTATAACCCATATCTGGATGAAATCAAAGACGGACTTCGCAAGACTTTCATATTTATTACCTCAACGTCCTCGAGAAGGTCTTTGTATGTGGCTCCTCGCTGGATGAGAAGCACCTGTCTATGACCCGTTATCTGAAACTTTTCGTGCTATTCGCCACTTCACTAAAATTGACCTCGACCCGACTGGCGTACGCAGCGTTCAGTTCTTGGAACTTGGGGTAGCGGCCCTTACATGAAACTTTTTAATGAAGGAGCGAGAGCAACTTTGTAGCCTCAATGGGATTGCATTAACCCGTACGTATTCATATTGAAATGATGCATTTCAACACGTAGATAGATGTATGGGCAATTTTACTCCCATTCTGGTTGGAATTGTGCCAGAAAGTTGCTCCTACTCGGAGTAGCCTAATCTTTTAATTCCGCAAACACTTGCGCACCTCGTGGCAATATATGAGTGCCTCAACGAATTCTGAAGCCACGTGATCAATAGCTCGTTTGAACCTGTTGAGAAAGATGTGACTACTTAAATGTACTTGAAAGCTGATTAAAAGACCTTGGCACTTACGCTGCTGCTTTTGTCATAGCCTCCCCATTTTCATCAAGTGTTGGTCGCTGAATGCGCTCCCAGAGGCCATGGTGTATGATTCTGAGATATCGAGAAAGTTTATTGGAAATGTAAGTGTCAAACCCGCTCAGATTCGGGGATTCACCATCCGCGTAGCGCTCGAATTGATGGACAAAGGTGTCATGCATTTTGTTCTTGGTGTAGGCGAGCTCGTCGTCGTCTACAGGGAATCCCCCGAACACGTTCTCAGTCACCCAAGCACTGCGCAGAAAGGCGTCGATGTAGGATTCGGAGATTTCTGCAACCACCTCGTGAGGTTTCTTCTTGAAGCTTCTATCAGTACCTTTGACTGAGGTTGCCTCCGCAATGGTCACAGCTTCTTCGAGAACGACCGGATCGTCCGATAGAATGATGGGCGCAATCGAGAACTCCTCCATCCGAGTCAGGATGTAACAGCAGAAGGCGGTTGAGGCATTGAGTGGCTCACTCGCTCGGACTCCGATGTACTGCCCAGGCGTCTTCAAGCTTCCTTCGACGACGCGGGAATAACCAACCTGGATGAATTCACTTTTTGGAAAATTACTTGGATCTCTCGTTCTTCGGAACCCATGGATAAATATGCTGACCGTAAAGGGGATGGCATAAAAGTCTGCATTTTCGACGACGATCTGTCGGTATGGAAAGTACCCCTGAATTGACGATCTTGATTAAACCTCAAGAAAATGCCTTACTCTATAACAGAACATCAGTGCTCCTTCCAGGTCTTTCCTCACGATTTCCTGTACGATGGTGAAGCTAAAAGGAGACTTCATTTTCTTGTTGAATTTCAGAACACTTTTGATTCGTAGAGTTCGGATCGTAACTCTTAAAGCGCGAGACGATATCCCTGAGGTGCCCGGCGGTGTCGAAACTGCAAGGTAATCGAAATTCTTAACAACCAGCCAAAAAGGCTTCTAAAAATTTTAAAAAAAATTCTCATCCGATTAGTCAACTGTATATGTATGTGGAACAAAAGAACAAATACGACCCAAACCCGAGTTTCGTTTTACGACGGAAAACAATTCAACCACTCTCATGCACCATCCCCATAAAACCACTACCCCCTCATCATCCCCCAATGTTGAAGATAAAGATATATATAGTTTTTAGAAGCTCACTTGATTTTCCCACCACTGGAACTGCTGAAAGCATCGATGGCTTCGACATAGAATCGGTAGAATTTGATGAAGACTCGATTGATTTCCTCTTGATCTTCGATGTCGAGGTAGGCTCGAATGTATTGTTTCCCATAGTGGTAATAGATGATTCCTGAAATTATCTTTACTAAAGATTAATCCAGAGATAGAGAACGTTTTTAAGTTCCCATAACAAGGGAAAAACATTTTAAGTTCAGTTTTAAACGAAATGTAGATACGTGCCCCCAAGAATTATCTCTTCTTATTACCAGCGATTGAAACGATTGTTCCAGAAAATTCAACTCTGTTTCTGAAGCCCTTCATTTCGTTGACTCCCGTCACTTCACCGCCAGTCAGCTCGGCCATAGTAGTCGTGAAATTTCTGTGTAGCTCGAAGCGATGTCGTGCGGGATCGTATTGACCTAGAGCGATAAATGGATTCCGATGTGTTATCCAATAATGTATCGCCATCTCATAACTGCCTTTGATCGAATCTCATGACAGAACTATTGCAAAGCGACGCAAAACAAAGTATTATAAGGTACCTCTTACGCGAACGAGTACATCGGCATTGCTAATTTCCTTTGGGTCACTGGTCCTACAACACATCACTGCTTCTGTTTGTTCAATGATCTTACCGAATAATTCGAGCATCCTTAAACTCCGGAGTACCCCTGAGAATAGCTAGTGCGAACAGTTGATCGACCTGGAATCGGCCAGTGTGCGTGGCGATGGTGAGGGGCATGGTTCGTTTGGAAAAGATCGCCGCGGCCATCTCTTATGTACCCCGGCAACAAAGCTAAGGATGCGGGGGAATTCCGAGATAAGAACAGGGCACACGTATAGGTGACTAAGACCCAGCGTGAAAGGGAATACGACAAAAGATAAACCCGTGTTCTAGAAAGCAGACAAGATCAGAGAAGGATTGAGGGCCGTTGAATAGTTATGATAATGTGAGCGACGGATGAGAAATTGTTATTGAAGAGAGCTACACCTCAGGAAGTGAAGGACAAGGACGATATTGGGTCAAGGTGAAAGAATTTACATACGCATTGAAATTAAAATTTTTGGAGTTGAACAATATCGGTGCTGATTTGCCATGGTGCAGGAGAGAGCAGCAGATACAAGATTTTATTTAGTTTTTCATTCAAAATAATGATCTCTTAGGGTATCGGATGAAAAGATTGTTACAGATTTTAGCCATGTATTACTGAGTAATGTGCTCAAGCACATCATCCACGTACGCAGCCCAGTCAACGTCGCCATCGCTGAAATTATTAGTTTGTCAGTTCCAGATTATTGTGTCTCACCGATTGATGGCCAAATGATTGAGCATCTGCTGTGCTTCCTGAGCGTTTAGAGGCTCCCCTGAAATGATGCCTATGAAAAAAGGCAGTGATCCCGAATTGCTCGAGTCAGGATTTCGAACCCTCAGCCTACCAAGAGTCGTCAGCATTGCAATTAGCTTGTCCTTGTTGATGAAGCGACCGTCTGTTAGAGTCTTGAAATGGAATCGTGAAATGAATAAGACCATGCCAAATGTACCTCGAAAGCTGCGAAGAGTTCTTCGCGTGATTGTCTAGGCCACTCTCTGTAACGGCGTATTGAAAATCGCGCCTAACAACCAACTGAATTCTTAGTTCTTGTCAGACTAATTGCCCGGGCAGTGCCAACGATCGACTGCGTGCACCACTGTTTTACCCCTTCTAACCCCCTTTTATGGCTGACTGAAATTACGCGGGCATGAAACGGGGATTGAAGAGGCTAAAGCGCGTGTAGTCCGTCATAGTGCTCATCCGAGCGTGTGAATTGGACCCCTCCAGGAGCTCTACCGCCGGCGTACCCAAGGGTACGGAGAAATATACCTTCCCTCCAGCGCCGCAACGATCCTTGGCAGGAAGTGATCGAAGTGCACCTTGTCGCCCGTTTTCATTAGCTTCAATCACAATTTTCCGTAATTGTACCCAGTTCACTTACGTTGAAACGCCAGGTGAACTGGGTAACTTAGGTGACAGTAAGACCTTACATGATCAGTTAGCTGATCGACTTCATCTATCGATGGGCTGAAGCCGAGGCAGCGCAAGACGTTGCCGACCTGCATAGCGTAACGGTAAATGGCGGCATTGACGATAATGAGGTCGCGGGTACGATCCTGCCCGGGGTCCTACCTCTTTTATCTCGAGCCACTCGCCATCGCCGCCCTCGTCGAAAGTGCGGAAGAGATCGACAACGCGCGAGCGGATTTCCTCTATTCAGTAATTAATGTAACGAGGGGAGCCGGTAGCTTCCGTGTTTGGAATTTAACATACCAAGCGCACTCTCGCTGACGACACTGCGAGCGGTGCTGCCGCCTTTGATCGTAGCCTGTGATTATTGGGGTCAACAGCAATAGATTTCGTGGCTTCGTGGTCAATAAAAGAATTAAAATGACACTAACATCGAAATCGTCCTCTTCATCATCGTCTTCCCCCAGGTGGATCTCATCGTCGTCGTGTTCGACATCCGAATCCGGGTTCGTAGTCCTTCAAATTAGGCCTCATCCAATACTTTCCCATAAACCGCTCCCCTCAATTACCTGAAATCGACTCCAAGACGATTGGGGTCCCCCATGGTTGGCGATGTCGTCAAATAACGGTAATTTTCCCTGTAGGGAATTACCCGCAATGAGATCTGTATTGGACATTAACCAAAAGCTACAGGGTTACCAAGCAAAACGAATCTTACCCCCGAAAGCAACACAGAGAAAGATAGATTGGGAGAGAGAAGGAGGATGAAGTTCACTTGAAGCGTAAACTAGCATCAACCACAACGGGAGATTCCGGCTCAGTTATGTATGCCGAGTCGATCCAAGCTGGTGGACCAATGGGACTAATATGCCCCGGAAGCACGCTTGACTTCACACTTCCAACGGAAACGACTCCCCCTTCAGGTCACGGAGCGTATAGTAACTTGCTTATTGTGCAGCACCACAGAACTTCGAATTTCCAGGTCCGCTAGCAACAATTCCGCATCCCATATCTCAGCGCTAATACGGAATCTATGACTAATTTTTGACATACTTCGGTTGGAATAGCCGGATCAACTAGCATGCCGAATTTCAGCCATAGATACCTTTTCTCCTCAAAGATACAAACAGAACTGTCTGATAACGAGCACAAGTGTTTTAGAAGTTCTGTGGTGCTGCACAATACTTCATATCGCCAAGGACGCGGTATTTGGCGGATCGTGAAACGCAATTTAGCGATCTTTCAAACACTAAAACGAGCATGATGTAGTGGGTGATCTTGGAATGACTTCAGACAATTTTGTGGATTTCGATGTCGAGCAAAAAATCGTTGTGTGCGGAAAACTCGAACCAGTAATTATTCTATTGTTTGCATTGAATGCGCTTTATCACAATCAACGTCAGTGCAATTTTAGAAGCCGGAATAAATCGTCAGCTGATGACCAGATTGGAGAAAGACGACGGTAGAAAAGGCGAGGCAGTAGTCGGCAAAATCCTACGAGAGAAGGGGCATCTGTAACAAAACATTGTTCACAATTGTAGATGGTTTTTATTATCTCCGAAGAATATTTTTGGATTCACATTCACGAAACGCAATGTAATCTGCGATATCTAATTTCAGCAATGAGTCGATTGTCACTTGAGTTCCAGCTCAAATGATCAGCAATCCGCAAAAGGTGAACATTTCCAGAAAATCGATATTTGTTACATAAAAATGTTCCCCATATATAATCGTCCTCTTTCTCCGAACCAACCTTCAAACTACCACTCGAGGCGACGGAGGGCCTCGAGCGCGTTGGCGACCTCGCGGCGGGAAGCATTCAGAGGAATCTCAACGCGGCGACTCAAAGACACAACGAATCCTCCCTGAACGTTTATCTTTTGTTACTAAATGTTAAAAGAAGGAGAAGAAGCAATATTCCGGTATGACAAATAGCGGGGGGTATTCGGGTCCCCGTCCTCTCTCACCCAGTCGACCCACTGCACGTCGATCTCAGCTCCAGCCGATTCTCCGGAGTGCGCACTCTGCTCTTCGCCATCGTTCGTTCCTGTAGGCAATACACTTTTTTTCTGGTTTCGAAGAATTGGAAGTCTTCTCTGACTCTGTCTATTGTCCCAATTTAATAGCGAGTGTGGGAAAGCCTCCGCAAAGATGGCGCAACGAAGTCAAGGAAATGATGGGCAGCAACTGGTGGTCTCTACCCGATGATCGATGGAAGGCAACAATCGATCTCCGCTTAAAGTAACACTCCTTACCGAGCGATGAGATAAAGAATTTGATTTGAATAGCGAGTCAAAATACTATGTCCTAAGGGTATTGCAAAAGTTGCAAAATTATATCACCGATAGATTATGGGGCCATAGTTCCATTACGCTAATGTACCGTATCCATGTTTCATCACATTGCTCAAAGCTGTCAGACCAGTGCCCAAAGCTAGAATATCTTTATGAAATTTCCAGTCGAGTTACCATACCCTGGTCGTCGTTGGTGGACGAGTCCGGCGCGCCCAGGACTCCCGTGGTGTCGTAGAACCAGGCGATGCTGCCGTCCCACTGGATACCTGCAGAGGGGGGAATGATGACTACGGTAATTATAGAAAACCTTGAACGTCAGAATCTACAGAATGCCACTCCTTTCAGATAAGACACTAAAACAACGATACTACCGTAATCTACAGTAATCGCAGTATCCACAGTAAATACAATAGCCATCAAGTAATAAGTACAATATCCATTCTAGTACAGTATCAACAGTAAGGCCCACCGCGCTCGGAGTCGAAGAAGGCAGGGCGGCCGGCCATCTTCGCGGCGACGTCGGCTCCGAGCATGTAACGCTGTCCGAAGCCCGTTACGAACTGAAAGATTGGATGATGAGGCTGGGAATTCAGGAGGTATGCTCTAGGTATACCGAAGTAGTACTGTAGTAAATAATAGTAAATAAGAATTGGGAAGAAAATAGAAGGAAAAGAAAGGAAATGCAGGCTAAGTAAAGGGAGGGAAAGGAATGGAAAAGGATGGGGATGGGGATGAGGATGAGGACGGGGTCGAAAAAAGAAGACTCACTCCAGATCCTTCGGCGGCCATGTTGAGCGAAGAGGAGAACGACTGACTGGAGGACGGAGGAATCGGCTGTCTGGCTTTCTGCAGATTAGTGGTTTTACATACCAAACTACATGAAATCAGACAGATTAGGGAAAAATTGGGAAATCAATTGGTAATTATCGATCTGGGTTGACCTATATACGCAAATTGCACTTCAGAGACTCCATGTGAATTTGCTTCAATTTTTTGAGTGCTTCAACAAAATACTTTTTCTGGCAAGTGCCTTCTCTAACTTCGCAGATCGGACAGGGTACGATTTAATCGTTGAAAGAGAGCTTGTTAGCACAATCTCTCTCCATTGTCTCGAACCCGGTATGACAGGTAGAGGAACGAGAAATATTATCGAGAGAATCGTCGTTAAAGGAACAACTTCTGAACCCCCGCAATATTTTATCACTGCGCGTCATGTGCGAGAGACGCTGTGAGGCAGAAACTCACAGTGAGTCAGGCTGAAACTCACTGTGATAAGGTGCTTAGGCAGGCTGAATGGTTAGGCAGGCTGAATCACACTGCTATATGAGGCTCACGGAGAGCATCACCTTATAAGGTGCTGCTCTCTATGAGCCACACTGCAGCCATGAGACGAGGTGAGCTTTTCTTTTCCTCTTTATTGCATTCACACTTGTTTCAGGTGTTCTCTTCTTCACTATGCTCGGTTGCGCCTTGTCCCTTGGTATGTTTTTCGTCCTTTCACGGCCCGATCACATCGCGTTGTATCGACGTATAGTTAGTCAAGCTTATTGCTGAACAGAGCGAGCAGTAGTAGAACCGGAATGTGTACAAGTTCATTATTTGCATTACCATGCATCTTCTTTTTGATCTCATTGTTAGCTGGAAGTTATGTATGCTTGATCACGATCATATTTATACGAAATCAAGACCATAAGTCGTCCGATAAATAGGGAATACTTTATTAAAAGTCTAAATATGCCCTTCAGACTTCCCCGCCAGTTCTGTGATTACGGATCAAGATTTGGACCTCAGCCTTAGCTATGTACGTTCCTTTCCCTGCCTGCCAAAGTCGTCAATCCATCTGCAGGTGTTTACGAAGGAGGGTTCATTCAACGTCTACGCCACTTTCTCCGGCCAACCTTTCTTGGGCTCGAAAACCAACGATTACGCCAATAATATTACCATCAGTGATGGACAGATCTCTTCCTCGTTGGATGCGTCGCTACTCGAGTGCTGATTCGTCCATTGCAGAGTATTCGAACTGAGCGAGAAGCAAAACGATGGTACACTCATATCTTTGGACTCATTCTCTACTTAGCAGCTTCTTTCTTGTCGCCTTTGCTTACAGAGGGGAGGAGCACTGGTGCTGACGAGTGATCAAGATCCATTTACGCTCACGAAATTCGATGGAGACTCGGTATAATTCGATTCTCTCTCCCTCAATCTTCGGCACACTAATTTCTCTATTGCCAGAGCGTGCAAGTGTTCACGTGTGGCTTTGACGCTGCGAACGACGAATACCGCGTCTTGAGCGTGTCAGTTTCCTCAAAAAAATACTAATAGCCCCCTCCATTTCTTCGCGATCTCACGGTCTCATTTGTGATGATTAGCAAATGCTCCTTCTTTTGTGCCACCACGGCAAGTGAACCCTTAGAGAAGGACTGGGAAGAACTTTTTGGCAAATTGCCAGTCTTAATGGGAGTGCATTTCTCCAGACGTCGGTGTATGCAAATGCTACAATTCGATTCATCGATATCTGGAGGAAAGCACTCCCACTAAGACTGGCAATTTGTCAAAAAGTACTTCCCAGTGCTTCTTTATGTTCTTTACTACTTGAACTTTAGAGACTCGAATGCCTTCCATTCCTCCTTCGTCAAGATCCTCTCTCCCATCGCATTCGTGAAGGCAATGGAAGGCAACAAAGTCTCCTTCAACCTCAGCAATGTTACCCGTCAGTCAAATCACCGTGAAACAATACAGTTGGGGTATCTCGCTCGAGCAGATGAGCAGATTCATTCACAATTTATTTATTCATTTTTTGAATTGCATAAGTTTGAATCTATGATTTTGTGATTCATGCAGTGTTGCTTCACGCATTTTGATCCGGAATCTCTTGCAGACGGCACTGAAGTCGAGCGAATCTCTACCTTCTCCATTGTCTCCGCAGGTACATATAACCGATGTATTCTTGGGAGTATCTTGAATGTTTACAGGCTGGGCAGCTCTCAACAAGACATACTACTCCAGCTTTATGGCCAGAAGCGTCAAATACTCGCTTCCTGCGGGTGTTGTTGTAAGAGGATTTCTCGTTGTTGACGTTACAATCTTCTCAATGTCAGGCCAAGTTGTCATCCGAAATCGTGGTGGGGAAGATGAGTGAATACGATCTCCTTGTCGTCACGGTCACTGAAAACAGCAACAGCAACAAGACACATACGTAATCATATCTATTGTCGGGTATTAAAGGAGGGGTACAACGACCTTTGAAGTTTGCAAACTAATGAGAGATTCGAAACGAGCATGAAAAATACTTTAAAATGGTATAAAAATTTCTGCAAACAAGCGATTTGGCGACGAGATAGAGATGAAAAACAATTGACCCTGATCGCAGGGATTCAAATTTTGGCATCGTGCCAAAACGAGAAAACCGAGGATTTCCAACCTTCCATGATTTTCACACACTGCTTTCATGCTTCGAACGTACAATAACATGGAACGGAATCAATATTTTTGACATTTGATCTTGGAAATCTGTATTTTTCGCTTTTGGCAAGATGCCAAAATTTGAATCCCTGCGATCAGGGTCAGTTGTTTTTCATCTCTATCTCCTCGCCAAATGGCCTGTTCGCAGAAATTTTGATACCGTTTTGAAGCATTTTTCATGCTCGTTTCGAATCTCTCATTAGTTTGCAAACTTCAGAAGTCGTTGGACCCCTCCTTTAAAGCGAAGAGGAGGAGACGCGCGAACCACTCCACTGTAAGCGGCATAATGGATGCAATCAAGCGCAGTAGATCATTCATTACGCTGCATACCGTGCAGTATCCTGCGCAATACTTTAATACCAGACAATAGACTCTTTTCATCTCATGTGATGGCGCAGTATGGCAGTCCCAAACCTGATTCGCTCGGGTTTCGCATAATTAGGAGGCGCAAGCTCCGCCTACTTTGGGGGGACATGAAATCGCTGAAATGTGATCCCTTCCAAACCGCATCGCGAATACTGAATGAAATATCTAAACGATGAGCCTAATTTCGAGCATTTGGTAAAGTTTTGTGAATCACGTTGTGGACCCTACGCATAATCTCTTCAGTATGACTTCGTACGGATCGGCGAAGGATCGCGACGTGGCGTGGAATTCGATAAATGTGGAAGTCAGCTACGACACCGATTTTCAATTCCTGATTCAAGTGACTTCCGGTAAGTGAAGAGAACGGGCCCGGTTCTGTGGTGCAGCAAAATGCAGCGCATTCCAATGGTCGATAATACGGATGACGACCCGCGCACGCTTGTGATCTACTAATTCCAGACCCGATTCGTGATCAATTCTAAATAAAAGTGAATGAAACGGGGCTATGACTGGTGGATCACTAGCGTGTGCAGTTCGTCTTCCGCATTTTCGGGCGTGGGAATGCGCCGCATTTTCTCCACAATATCAATAACTCGTTACAGCGTCGTCTACAACCAGCGTCATCTGCGCACTGCTTCTCGCTTTCATTGCCTTTGATCACCTTGCTTGATCTTGATCTGAAGAAAATGTTCTTTCGCTTGTCCGAAACATGAATAATAGCGAAGCACTTTTTCAGGCATTTCCAATTGAGTTAGGCGAGTAGCAACTAAACATTGTTCTGGTGACATTCTTCGCAACTATGACCCGTATGGGACAGAGCATCAAAACGAGCACTCCAGACAACATGATAAGATGCGTCTTCTTATTTCTTTCATGGTCACCTGGCCATGGTTCCAGAGGAAGTGAATCCACACGGTATAAGGTATGCGCGTCTCGAGCACAGAACGCTTCAATAGAGAGACGACACAAGTAGGTCGGGTTGGCAGGGAAGGCTACGATGAGTCTTCAGAGAAGTGTCGCTCCCATGGTAGAGGGGATCTTATTGCGCATAACCCGCGGGGTGCCAATATTTTTTCCGAATCTCAGTTCTGTTGTTTAAACTTTACAGCTGTAATGTAAACTTTGCATCTTGTGGGTGGAACGTGGGTGGGCCAGCCTGTTCCTGCGTACCTGTTCCGCGAACAACTGGTAGACCAAACGGGCGCTACGTACAGAAATATCGGAAAACATGAGCACCCCATGGGTTCTTCACAATAACAGTTAACACGATCAGGAAGGTCATGTCGTCGTCGTCGGGGCCGGCTTGGAAGTTGTCGTCTCCGTGGTTGCCCCCTCTTGGGAGATGAGGAGGCAGCCGAGAGGCCATCCGAACGATGTGGATGAGGACCATGCTCTCCTTGTTAGTCGAGACGCTGGTGCCGATTCTGAGATGGGCAGCGACTGTGCTGCCGAGGCTTTAAAGAAGGAGTAGGAGGAACTTTCAAAGCTGACATTGAGTCATTGGCGGATGAAGCTCATAGTGACAGCAGTTTCATACCACTCATTCCTGCCATACTCTTTTCTACCAGGAGTTATGGCTTTCCGAAAACTCGTCCATAAGATACGGTAGCTTTGAAAGTCTATTCTGCGCTGCGGATTAGCGACTTGGATAGCCCTCCCCGAATCCATGGAGCAATGGGATATTGTCTGTCTGCGGTGTGGAACTTTGCCAGTTTGATTCCGCTGATAGGAAATCTTTCCAGCGTGTATTTGCAAACTCCGTGGTGTTACCGTAGTCAATTTTCTGCGATATTTGTCCCCAATT
>JACMIG010002911.1:0-13637 GCA_014805385.1 Levipalatum texanum | reverse complement strand
CATAGGCTGGTTACATGGGATATGCAGTATCATGCGCCCGAAGTGTAGCTACAATATGCGCCCAAGAACTCCCCCAGACGATAAGGGAATCCCAAGATATGGCACTCTGAAAAAACTGACGATGACTTTTGCACGGTACTGTATAATAAAACCTTATATAAAAAGAGGTAACATAGATCATTCATTTAGTGATTTGAACAAGGGGGCGTGAACACATGAGAGTTTGGCATTAAAACAGCTTCTGTGCTATCACAATGCCGAAATCCCACGTTCGGAAAAGGTTGCACATTTATTTTTAAGTGTACTGAAGCTCATGTAATGGATTTGGATGCGGCACTAATCAATTGTGAGACCGTGGCTTATCTACCTTTGCACAAGGATGCAAATTGGGGTCTGGCGACCGCATCGAGTCGCCCTATGAGTCGAAGCTCAAAGTGTCAGTTGTTGAGTGGGCATAGACATTCCCCGCAGCCATTCATTGTCAGAAGACTTGTGTTGTGTTCCTGAAGAAGGTCACGCATAGCTTTCCAGGGCAACTGACAAGGAAGGGCCACATCAGAAATTCACGGTTGCTACCCAAGGGGTATGTTCGGAAAAGACGGTTCAACTTGTACCGCGCTATTCCTCGGCTTACGAAGAAGCCGCTCATATCCATCTTACATCTAAGCGTCGTAAATAATATTCGATTACTGTGTAATATTCAAAACTAGGGGTTGCCACCGCCGAAGGCGGTGGGACCCCTAGGTGTTTTAGAGCATTTTCCGCTAAAATGACAAATCTGACCCACAGAAGTTAAAAGTCTGACCCACCGAACTTGGTTACGGTAGAAGTTTTCTCGAGACCCGAAGTCGTTTGGTCAAGGTCCCAGGTCTTGAGGACCTTTCTATGCACATGTCGTGACGCACGCACGCACAGACATACACGCTCTTTATGTAGTAGCAGATCGTAAATGTTTGTCACGTGTCCCCCCAATAAGTAAGCTGGAATTCTTTTTTCAGTACCATGAGGAATGCAAAAATTGGCGAAATGTTGAGTCTTCTCATCGCGTGCCTCGTGCTGACATCGGAGGTTCGTATGCTAAAATGATTGTTTCAGAAGGATTCAATAGGTTCCCTACACTTGTAGTACCTCTCACCAGAATATGAGCCAAATCGGGATTGAAAAGTTTCCCAGTGCGCACGACTGGTCCATCCTTACACAGAATTTTTTCCATAATGACCGAAATAGGAAAGTTCCTCATACCCCTTCCTTAAGATGTGATGTGGTGCGTCCCCACCATTCCAAAAATGCGGTGAAGTGCATGAAAACAGCGAACCGCATTTTTGGAAGTGAATGGTAATGTTATTTCAGAGATAATGTCAATTTGACTGGGCCCAATATGCAGGTTGCCTCTCTCGAATGCTTCGAGACGTTCAATTACTACAGTACTCCGCACGTGATCCTCCGTTCGTTCACTCCTACCGCAGCAGATAATGCTACTGAATGCCGCTCCCAGTGTCTCATGAACACTCGCGTAAAATAAACCTTAATTATAACTTGTCTCCTCAGTGCCAGGCCTGCATGCTCACTCCGTACTCGACTTGCATACTTTTCGCCGAACCGATGAGTGCAAAAGGACCAATGTCTTCCTGCCAGTCCAACGAAGTTTTTGTTCGCAGGTCAAGCGATTGCCCAGATACTGTGAGTTTGGGTTTTGCTTACTATTGACAACAACCGGAAAATATCCTTTATGCAGAGTTGCATGATTGTATTCGACGACGGGTCGTACGCCACCATCATAAAGTCAAAGCGGGGCGAATCAAGTTACGCTGGCTGGCAGGAAAGCCAAGTCCGTTCGAGTGCCCGACGGGTGTGCGGTAGAGTTGTCAAGAACGTCGGGCTTCAGGGCCGCCACGAACGACTTATTCGAAGTGTAAGCGGACAAGTTCTCCCGTGCCCCATTCTGTAGTTGATCGGCATGTCTGTCACCAGAGAAAACGTGTTCGAACTTTTTTCACAGAAGGTCGAGAAGTGGAGGGCCTGAGCCTCTAAAAAAATAAGGCATGTCCTCCAAAAATAATAGAAAGTGCGCTGAGTCGGCGAATCCACTTCCAATGTGCAGCTAATTATGTTTTCTCTTTCGAATGGTGTGCGTTTTGAGGCACGAAATCCACTTCAAGCGGGCCTTGGTGAAGTTGAAAGCCAAATCATGCCAACAATTCTCACGAATGTTATTTTTTTATTATTGGCGAGCCCCAGCCAACCGCAACGCCGCCACCGCGATGTTAACAAGAAGAGTTGCAGAATCGGTTGGGGCGGAGAAGTGACGGCGTCAACGACGGGCGCTGCCACGACGCTGTGGGCCAAGTGCAGGGGAAAAGTTCGCGAATGCGTCGTCACCATCGACATTACCGGCACGGCGCGCGTCCCCTTCCTGCCACGTCGCAGGGACACCATCACCTACAATGACCTCTCTCTCGCTGGAAAGACGGTATGGGTAGGGACCGCGAGGACCCTCGAATGCTCGATTTGTTATCCTGGACGGGCGTCATTCTACTTTATTTGACACGTTTTCCCCCGCGAGTTTTTGTACGAAATTTCACTGAATATCGCAATGCAATTTTCATCCACGAGTTATGTCGCTGGGTAAATGAAGCAGTGAATTGCGGGTGAGAATAATAGTAGTGGATCACAGTTAGCCGGAGATAGATGTTCTCAGAGATCACACAGGTTGATCGCATCGACGTCCCCGATCGCTGCATCATGCGCTTTGCCGACGATGACGCTGGTGCCAATGCGGTCATGTCAGTTTTTGTGTACACATTTTCATGATAGTAATTTCGGAAGGACGATAATGCGATTCTGAGATTCTGAGAGTATAGGCAGAGTGTAATAATTTTCAGTTATACCAGGCCGATGCTCGTGAAACCGAAAATCACCAAGAGCTTCGTCAACTGCTACTGTCCTTGAGGAGTGACACCCGGTAGTAGCCGTCACCTATCTGTCATGTCAGATAAAATGCATTGTTAAGCGCGCTCGATAATCAAGTACATAAATCACAAGCATGGTTTTATGGCGAAAACTCCGGTAGTGGTTACACAACCTGCCAGTTTCTAATTCCGGGCGGTCGGATAATTCTGAATTTTTGTTCGGGAAGCAAAATTTCCCCCGACCTATATTGCCAAGAACCCACGAGGTGGATCCACCGCTCGCTGCGCACGAAACGTTCAAGGATTGCGCGCATCGTAGCACAGCGTGTATGCTCACCTGAGCCGTAGTAACAGTATAAAAACGAGGGCGAATCCCATCGTGCTACAGCTCTGCCCATGAAGCGCTGTATCTTCATCACGTTCGCAGCATCGGCCTTCGTCGCGCTGTCGAGCGCCCAGTGCGCCCTCAAGCAGCAGGACCATCCCAAGTCAGGGTTTAGTTACTTTATCGTAGTTGTGCCTCTACGAAATTTATAAGCTATTCTCATTCAGCTGCGCCGGAGCGTCAGGGATTCTGCAACAGCCCCTTCTACACCGCCAATCAGCGAGCCTTTTATTGTGGCAACGCGTGCGGACTGTGCTGTCAGGATGCAGACAAAAAGTGGGGTTATATGCACTATGGTGTTAAAATTTGTTAACAATGTCCCAAAAAGGTTGTACAGGTCTCGTCAAAAGTGTAGTAAAAATCGAAAAGTAAAATAATGCGTTGCAGCTGCCCTAGATACCAAGCAGCCTCCTTCTGCCAGAACCGCTTCTACACGCCGGCACAGAAGGCGGCCATGTGCGCCAAGACGTGCAATCTGTGTAGCGCTGTTGCCGGCCCGACCACGAAAACATCAGCAACCAAACTCTCGACAACGACAACGACAACGACGAAACCGACGACGACAACCACTGAAGTCCCTGATGTGGGTTCTATTCCCTATTTATATTTCAGTTCCACTGTATGTGTTTCAAAGTTGACTCCAATACATAGAAGGCTTCAAATGACATTCTAATTCAGTGCAAGCTTGTACTTGATGACGGGTCGACCGTAACGGTCCCACGTGGCGACAGATGGGATCAAATTCCGTTGGCCGGCAAGAAGGCCACCTCCGTCAAGATGCCGGATGCGTGCTCGTTCGAGTTCGCAACAAAGGTAACGCCCGTGCAGGACACGAGCGATTACTTCGAAGTGTAAGTATTGTCGTCGGAATAAACGTTCCGGATAATACGTTCAACGTCCTACGATCTCTCTCCACTGTTCTCTCGTTGTCTGGCTGTTGGAGAAACTAGAGAACAGTGGAGAGAGATCGTAGGGCGATGAGCGTATTATCCGGAACGTTTATTCCACCGACAATAACAGCCCCAATGCAATGCCATTTGCATACCCCGCGCGTGTGTTGTGCCCATAAAAAAACTAAATTACAGAATTGGCGCGGAAGGGCCCGTGACGGCGTCGACGACGGGCGCTGCCACGACGCTGTTCGCCAAGTGCATGTGTACCACGGACCGCTCATGCGCCGCCACCATCGACTCGGCCGGAACGCCGAAAGTCGTTTTCGTCTCACGAAAACTCACCACATTCAAGGATCTTACGCTCACCGGAAAAACGGTATGGCATTAGGACGAGAACATCAACAGGGTTAGGAGAAAAATGGATAACACGAACTATCTGATCACTTTCCAAATGAAAGAGCATAACAGCGAAGATGACCCGGGAGGCCGGGTTGGGAAATTCATTATTGTCTGCAGAATAAACGTTCCGGACTGTACGCTCATCGCCCTGCGATCTCTCTCTCCACTGTTCTCTCGTTGTCTGGCGGTTAGAGAAACGAGAGAACAATGAAGAGATCGCAGGGCGATGAGCGTACAGTCCGGAACGTTTAATCCGCCTACTATAACGACTATTCAGGTCGACCGCGTCGACGTCCCCAATGGCTGCACCTTCCGTCTGGCTGACGATGGCACCGGCGCCAATCCTGTCATGTTAGTGTTGCTTACATGTTTGTGGGTTATAGAAGGTATCTTCGGTGGAAGGAAAAAAATCGGAAAGTAGCACTCTCTGACAAAAGTCCAAACCTTTTTAGGAAGACCAAACCGGAACTCGTCAGTCCGGGAATCACCAAGGGCTTTGGCAACTGCAACTGCACATGAAGAATGCAACCGTAATAAAGAAGAAACCACGCTAATAAAGTTGTTTATCATAACAAATAAAGGCACTGTTAATCGAGCACGAAGGTCTAAGACATGAATTCGAATTGCGTTCAATCGTGAGAGAAACCGCAAATTGTAATGGGTCATTTATATCGCATGTAGCTTGAGTGGGAAAAGAGTATTCATCCCAGTCCAACCCATAGATTTTGTCTTATTTGCAACCATGTAACCAGCTTTGTTCTGAACAAATACTTCTAAACTGCACGTTTCTCCATTCTCCCGAATTACAATTTACGAGGGGCTCTTGATGTTGACCCAGCCGGAAGTAGTTGCGAGTTCAAGTTAGAAAGACTTCAGCGTAGAGTTCAGTTTCATCTGAACTTCTGAGAGTTGCCGATCAAATAACTACAAACCCTATTATAATTCAGGGGGAGGAAGAGTATGTTCAAACGGAAATGTCTGCTAACGGGCACTAGTCTTCTAGAATTCCTGTTGTGCGGCAAATATATGAGAAAAAACGTTTACGCATCATAATGCACTTTATTTTTCATTCATCTATTTGAGTATTCACGGAATAATGTATAAGTTAGAAACATGTAAATATAAAATCACCTATATCTTTTGCCCGCGATCGAAATGTTCCCAAATGAGCGGTGCAATTGCTGTACAAGTGTCGATGTTTTTCGAGTGATGTACATCTTTAGTTGAACAAAAAAGGAGAGACTCAAGAAGTGATCGGAGTTGAGGGGAAGTGTTATTGTTATCACATATTGTGAGGATTTATTGGGGAAACCATTCTTACAAAAACTAATGTTTGTTCCTAATTGAAAATTGAGAAAAAGTAGAGGTCAGAATGGTAACTTGGAAACATTAGGAACAGGCCTTTGTGATGTCAACGTCTTCCTCTACACAGGATACTTGTGCTCCGGAGCCAGCTGGTCGAGGACCTGAAATTAAGCTCAATCGATTTGATCAGGAAGCTAGACAAACACTTTTCATGGCTTTTGAAGACATTTTAGTTTTGGAAAACCAACTGAGAAAACTAAAGTTTATCGTCGAGAAGGTAAATAGTAAAAAATGGGAATTTTAGTCAACTGTGGATGTGTATGAAATTGGAAATCACATCATTGACATGATGGATAGAACAATCTTGCAATCATTATAATTGAAAACAATGTCCCGTACTCACCTGCCGAATACCCGGAAGATATGTAATCGTGGAGACTCCTGGGATGCTCCGCAGCAGATTGACGATGCCGGGGAGGAAACCACTGTAAACATACATACTTTGAGGAAGGAGTGAAGGCAAATTTCTGGGCAATAATAATCCTTCAGGGACTTATCACTTTGTCTAACCTAACTGCCTAATGTACGCTACGACAGAAAAATAGCATAAAAACCGCGTTTTAATGCAGAACTCAACATCGAGTTATCGAAGCACAACCTAGCAAACGAATTTCCCTCGAGCCGTCACTGACCCAAAGAGGCTGACGAATCCGAAGAGCTCGAGGATGATGCCAATCAGGGGCCACCCCAGTAGCACGATGAAGATGCCACCGAAGAAGAGTGTCGAGCCCTGAAGAAGCGAATTCGTCTCCCTCTCAGGCTGCCGCACAATCGCTCCGGTTGACAACATTGGTCGAACTCATTTGAGTCAAAAATGGTATCCGGCTAATAATTTGAGTTCTATTATAGATTTTAAAAAGGTCTGATTTCATGCCATTCTAAATGGAAGTGCATTAGCCCATACGTATTCAAATGCCCGAATTCCATAAGTCGTATGGGCTAATGCACTCCAATCTAGATTGGCACGCTGCCAAGAAGTTCCTGCTAGGAACTTCTTGGCAGCGCCCTTCTTTAAAAAGGATCCATTCCTTTAAAGGGGGGCTCACCCCACCCTGCGAAGACCACAGAAATCACGAAAACACCATTTCAAAAAGTAACAAATCGTCATTATAGAACATCCATTTTGTTTTTCTGGCATTGTACAAAGACAGCGCGCAGTTTAACTTTCTGCTCTACAGTATCCACGAACCAAATTTTGAATTCGCGCGCTAAACCCTGAGGGTCAAGCAACATGGAAGGTCGATTATCTTTCTGCTATATTGTTTCTATTGAAGTGTTTTATATCATTCAATAGCATTTTTAACGCCACATCAGCTCATCTAGAGTGTCGATGCAAGTTGGAGGGTGAGGTGAGCCCTCCTTTAACGAAGAAAAAAAGGGGATGCTCAACAAATAAGGTAGAATTTTTTCTTCTTCTAATTGTGAGAAAGGATGTTTACGAAGATTTTTACTAATTTGAAAAAGACACCAATTTCTCTAATTCAGAAGGGACGAAACGCCTGAAGAGCCCGAACACAGAAGATCCGCGGATACTGAGCAGCATCAAAAGAGAAGGTTGTCCTTTTCTTTTTTTTTAGTTCGATCCGCAATATAAACGTAATTTTTCTAAATCAGGAGGGGTGAATCGCCAGCAGCTGACTCTCCGATTGTAGAAATCCTCAGCGAATCACTTTCATCAATGTCCGTCTCCGACGAAAACGAGGTATCAGATTGCTGGAAATGGGTTTTTTACCTTCTTATATAGGCGGAAAAGTGTTGTTTCTCTGCAAAATATCCTACATCCAGAATCGATGTAGCCTCAAAAATTTTTTTTAAAACTACATATATCGCTTCTCTGACGATGTGGCACGGTATTCGCAAGACCTTGAATATGGTAAAGATTGATTTATTGATGATGCCCATTGAAGGGCACTGGAGACCAAGAAGAAGAAGAGGAAGAAGATCCGTGCTATATTGGTTCGGCCCGACGCAATCCACTGGAAACGGGAGATCGCCCCGCTATCTCGCAAGTGAAGTCCAAGTGCATCGGCCCCCGAACAAAGTCAGAGTAGATTTCGTAATCTGTCCTACTGAAAAACTTTAGGTTGCGTAACATAGCAGAGCATAGGATGGACATTCAATGCGGAGCAACGAATTTCGCGGTGTTGATCTCGCAGCGTGGAGCGGCAGAGTACATCGACTGGAGCTATCCGGTGACGGTAAGTACTTTTCGCACCACTTTACTGACAATGAGTTTACCCGATCGGATGGCCAATGTCATCGCCAAAAATATGATTCCGCAAGTAATATTATTATCTCAGGTGAACACACATGGAGAACGTTATGTATGCACTGCACATGTAAACGAATTCGGAAAATATTTCCTACCACGGCATGCAAATCACAAGAGAACTATTGATGGAGACCGAGTTTTGGCCTGTTCATCTGCACTGGAAGATCACTATCCGTCCAAGACTGCTAGTCCACGAGCTTTTTACACCGTCGACGAAGCGGAAGCCATACTCCACTTGCGAGGAGTGCACGTCATGGCAGGAACACGTAAAAAAATTCAAATCTGAGTATGTGATCAAAAATTTCAGCCCTATGCCCGAAATGCAAAACTGAAGCTGTTCACCTTCTCGGAGAATATCGCCAATCAACTGGACAAGAGGTAACAATAGTTCCACAAAACTATAATTATCAAACACCTTAAGATGTACGAGTTCGGAGATGACGAGGAGATGAAAAGTGAAGGCGAGGAAGCTGAAGGAGAGGAAGACGATAACGAAGATTATATCCCGGTTCCCGAATCGAAGGCATCCAATGACGCCACATGTACACTGCGATCATACCTCGCGGCCATCGGGACCAAACGTGCATTGGCATCTGACCGAGCCTGGTCCGATCTCACCGACCGTGCGCAACGATACAAGATCACGGCTTTGCGGACTCTGATTGATTCTGCTACGGAACAAATGGCCCCTGAAAATCCCGAGGAGCTCCGTCGCAGGGCCCTAGAAGATGAAAAAGGCGCCTTCTCAGCTCATATGACGCGTCAGTGGGAGGAGGAGCGAGCTGAAGTGGCCTAACTCTACTCGAAGGTACAAGAAATCCGTGAGAATGTCCAAGCAAGGCTTTACCTATTCCTTTCAAAGATGGCGAATGAGTCATAAACCATTGCAAACCAGTGATTGAAGGTCTCCTCGCGTTCTGAGAAATTGGCGGTACTAGCAGTCATCAAAAAAAAGTATCCCTATCGCGATGTGGAACGCGTTGTGCCTGGTCTTTCTCACTACATGTACCGACAGAGTCGGTTGTTTCGACGGCGAAGAGCGCAACTGAAAGACTTGCCACCAGTAACCCTCCAACGCTACGATCCAGTGAAGGTCTCCCGGGCTGTGCTCTTCCTCACGAGGTACACTTTCCCTAATCAAAGTATCTACCCCCTGTCAGTTGGAAAGTCCTCACAACGCTTCCATATGGGATTCGTGAAGTGGTGACGGACAAGGGCGAGGTGAAGCAGATAATGAACAGTATGCGGAATCTGCGGAAGAAGGAACTCTTGGAATTGTACAAGAGGTATTTTTAAATGAGTATCGAACATATCTCATTATTTTCAGGGAATTGACGGAAGAACAGGAGACTCAACTGCTGCTGACTGACTCCACCTTCCTCGCCGTTGTCGACCACTGCATAGCGTTACAGAGGAAGTCTCTTCATGGAGTGGATTATTTCGTTGTGGATGGGAACGAGGTTCGCGTCCTCTCAATATAGTCAACTTTTTTTCAGGGATTTGACTACTTGCTGGTGCTTTTGAAGTGGATGCATGAAACTGGAATCGTCAACGACCACTACAACATCGTTTTCGGGAAGAACATTGAGGAGACTCGGCAGTATTTGAGGTAGGGTTGTATCTTTCAAACATCGTATATTATCGGCGCTCCAAAAAAGGCAGACGACGATAGAAAAAAAATCTCTCGCCTCTGACAGACGACGAGAGAAATTGGTTTTCAATTGAGAGAGAACAGTTTGGACGGAATGCGAATTTAGAAGTTCTTGGAACTCGTATAATAACATGTTTGCCTGGAAAGAGTCGAACAATTTTTGATTGGAAATTCAGACAACCATGTTCGCTTTGTTTGAAAGACTGATTTCGATGTCCGGAGTTCCCCACTTTCCTCGCACTCTCGTACATGTTTCGACTGTTTCCGCTCCAACAACAAACATGTGAAAAAGGCAAAAAGCATGCAATTAAACTAGGGTTTTCTGGGAGAACGGAGACTCATATACACGTTTACATGCCCAACTATAATTTGAGGACCGACTTCAAACTCCATCTACAAGAGCTTCGTCGGACTCCTGAACATTGTGCGCGATGGGCCCTTAGTGACAGCGATCACAAGATGTTCGCCGAGAAGTGTGAAGGAAACTTCCCCGGAACACATGCTCATACGCTGCGGTGCTATCGATGTGGAGCGCAGGACTATGTTCTCCAAGTTCGTGATGTGAAAACTAAAGTATCAATAACGTTTTTCAGAAGTTCGAAAACATCCTCGACAAGGAGCTGAAGAAAGCTGAAAAGGCAGAACGCAAAACTCCCGGCGCATTGACGAAGGCTCACCGCCAAACTCTTGAAAGGTTTGAAGTATCCTAGGTCTATAAATGATAAATTACAGGTTCCAACGCAACTTGAAAATTGCTGACGATAAGATCGAAAACCTTCGTCGTCACCAAGTTCGCGCCTTCGTCTCAGATGCTGAGAAGCGGAAGGCCCTCACTAACTTGGAAGTATGTTACATTACTTCTAATCCGCATCGCTCCCCCCCCGCCGAAGCTTTGTCGCGATTGGCTCAGCTCTTAAATAGGCCGTGTTAATAATTTGATGATTTTGGATCCCCGTTAATGGACTCGATTCTAGGATGGAGAAGCATTCGTAACTTTGGACTGGGCGATGAAGCTGCTGCCAACGTTCGCAGAGGAAAAATCAGCTGATTTTTTTGCGAAACGGGGTATGTCGTTCTTTGCAGTTGTAGATTGTTCTTTATCTCCTTAATATTAACGCGATAATTTTTAGGCATGAGCTGGCATATCGCCCACGCGCAGGCTTTCATCAACGGCGAGCACCATCAGCACACCTTCTATCACATCATGGACAGCGACAAAGAAGTAGAAAAACCTTCTTTTTTTCGTAAATACATATCTTATTGTTAGGACGGCCCGACTGTTGCCGCAATTATCCGACACGTTATGACAGAGCTCAAGAAACATGGAATCAATAACGTCGTCCTCAGGAGTGATCAGGGCCGTAAGTGTACCCACGTCAATCGATTATCAAAACAATTTGCAGCCTGCTATAGGAGCCATTTCACTATCGGCTCCCTACACAGCATATCGGACGACGTGGGCGTGGTCATCGACTCATTCCGGTTCTCGGAAGCGCAGTCAGGGAAGGGCCCGTGCGACCGGATGGCAGCCATCGGGAAGGCCGCTGTCAGGACATTCACCGATTCCAACCGCAGGAATATGATCACCAACGCGGATGATTTCTACAAGGTGCTGACAGATGCCCAAATCAACGGAGCATCCATCTATCTCGCTCATGTTGTCGAATCCGAGAAGCCGTCGACGAAGATCAAGGACATCAGCAAGTACTCAACCTTTCTGGTGGAGCCAGAAGGGATTCGGGTGAGAAAAG
This sequence comes from Levipalatum texanum, assembly GCA_014805385.1. NCBI lineage: Eukaryota > Metazoa > Nematoda > Chromadorea > Rhabditida > Diplogasteridae > Levipalatum > Levipalatum texanum. Next base: position 2,012 of record JACMIG010002911.1, on the reverse strand, counting down.
AAAAATATCAATGGAGTCTTTGATTAGAATGTGTTTCCCGAGTAGCCGAGCATAATCCTAGTAAAAAAAATCGGACTTCAACATGTACGTGGCCACTATATTCTCTCAATAGTATATTTTTCGAGCCTAGCCTAATTTTAATGACAGTGCCTCATTCTTCTCATAAAAATCCTTCTCATGGTGCATTTACTTCTGTGTCCCGCGCAGAGAAATATGTTGGCTCGGCTTATGTTAGAAACGATCGCATTACAGGTACATCGCTATGCGACGCTTGGACGCGGATTGCTTATCAAGAACGATGCGCTGCAACCTAGTCCCGCGAGGCTCGAGATCCTCAAGCACATCCCATGGAGTGCCACACGGCCGTACTGGATTTTCGTGGGAGGACAGTACGCCACGCAAAAGCCAGCCATGACGGCCCCACATCCACCAGAAAAGGACAGCAACCTTGTTCTGGGAGAATTGGAAGACGACGTCGACTACATCAAGGCTGAGGATTCTGGAACACACCGCATCCCCATCGACATCCCCCTCTTCACCTGCCCAGAAGATGGATGTTCGGCCGAGTTCCTATCCGCTAAGAATCTCCAGCGACACATTGAATTCTTCGAGCACAAGGTACAGTCCCCAACCGTGTGAATACATAAGCAATTTGATTTTGAAGGTGACGCCAGAGCGACTGACTCTACGGGACTTCTGCCTCAACACCTTCAGCGCCATGCTTGAAGGAGTCGATCAGGACAGGATCTGTGCACCACACCTGGAGAAAGAGGAGGAAGACCAGAAGTTCGTGGACCCCGGAATGCAGCGAAGAGGAATGGGATGGGCGCTGCCACCGAAGAGACACTCCGACAAGCTCCCGAAGAAGGCTAAGGACTACGCCATCAAGCATTTCTATGAAGGAGCGGAGAAAGGGTCACAGAAGGAGGCCCGACAAGTGGATGATGAGGGAGGAGACGGAGCCCACTGGAGAGTACACATTCGAGGCCAACGAGCTGATATCCCAACAGCATATCAAGGGAATTTGGAGTAAACTTCCCAAGAAAAAGAAAAGGAGTAGCCTTCCCAAGAAACACAAGACCCCCCCTGCCCCCCCTCCTCCCAAGAAGACCAAAACTGGAAGGCATACCCGCTGTGTATCACTTCCCCGCGAAGAGCAAGAGGAGAATGAGGAGGAAGAAGAGGAGGACGAGGAGCGCTTGATGCAAGACGTGAATGAGATGGACGGAGCCACAGCTGAAGAAGGACAGGATACCGATAACCATCAACAACTAGCTTTCACAGAGTTCGCTGATTCCATCAAGAAAGAATTGTGGCGCATTCGATAGTCCGAATGTGATGATTTGGAAACCGCCTATACGATGTTAACCATTGGATGTGATCAAGTGTGAATCGTGTGTTTCGTATCGTATTGTATTTCCATGTCCATGTTGTCCATGTGTGTAATGCAACCAGTAAAGATCCATTTCAATACCCTTCGTAAATATCATTAGGGTGTAAACGGGTAGAGGCCACGCTGGGCTCTGTTGCCGTACCGCAGAACATCATGCTTGTGCTTGTGCCACTGGAAAAAATAATTGTAGTTTGAAAATCGCGCGGGATAGGTTGCGTTTTCGGGCACTTCGAAGACAGCCCTAGAGTCAACCAATCGAACCAATGTTCCCGCAACATACACACACTCCGGCGATGTTTATAATGATTTAGTGGTGCCTTGTGAAACCGCATAATTCGCGAGTTACATGACCGCGAGTTACGGTGATATTGAACTTTGAACTGCAAGACATAAATGAGCATTTTGAATTAAGGCGGTAAGCATATTTTTGCAAATCACCTGCGTTGACTGCCCCATGGACCCTTCTACAAAATAAGCCAAAATTTGGGTACTCAAAAAATAGTGTGTCACTGGAAAAATAATCGGAGTTTGAAAATCGCGCGGGATAGGTTGCGTTTTCGGGCACTTCGAAGACAGCCCTAGAGTCAACCAATCGAACCAATGTTCCCGCAACATACAC
>JACMIG010002910.1:0-13640 GCA_014805385.1 Levipalatum texanum | reverse complement strand
GTCACTATCTGCTATCTATGCAAAAATCAAAGTTTCAAATTTTGCCACTATGCTAGAACGAAAGAGCGCATAAAATAACCTAGGGTACGATGGTTTTCATTTCGACCACATCACCCTACAGTTCACGACGAGAATGCGTTTTTTTCGAGACTCTCGCCTTTCGGACCCCATAACAAATTGAAAGCTCAATTTCGAATTTTTTTTCTTTCGCCACGGTGTCGAGGGAAGGTTGTTAGTAATTTAAAAAATACAAACATTTTTATCCCAGGATCACTGTCCGAAGGATCTTTCGATCCTCTCGTGACCGGCCTGATAAATACCAACTTCATTGGTGTTCATTCCATCTCCTTCCGCGCTCTCGGCAATGGCATCGGGTGCTCGGGCGATCTCGGCTTTCTTCAGGGGCGTCTGCGAGGTGAGGCTGGCCTGGAAAGTCACCATTGGGGACAAATATGGTAAGGTTATGCATACTAAATCACATAATCAAGTTCGTCTTGGAAATATGTTTTATTTTTATGAATATGGAAATTTGTGCGACTGCATCTATCTCACATGTCTATTTTTCGAACAAAATGTATTAAAAATGTACTATCGGAGGTACATTCCAGAATCCGGAGAATAGGAACTACCTCAGCGGTAAGCAGCGTAAGAATGATCTACTGCACTGGATTAGAGTCACTACGCTGCTTACCGCAGAGGTAGTTTGCGCGTCTCCTCCGCATCACTTTAATACCGGACAATACTGTCATACCTCTCGTTCTCGATGGCGTGCGACGAGTCCGCGGCGCAGCTCGCTCTCATTCTTCTCCCGGGCGGCGGCGGACTCTGGAATATTTAGATTACCTCGATACGCAGAGTATTTCTGAACAATAGAACAATAGAAAAAGGTGGAGGGAGAACTTCGTTCTACTTCAGTGCGCGCAATAGTAGATCAAATATTTTGCGACAACGCAATAGTAAATATTAAGGTGTCTCCTTCGAATTTAATTTATTCCAGGACCCTTTCTCCGATGGAAACATCCCAGATATTTCGGATTCCTAAATCTAACTCTACTCCCTAATACCAGCCTAGACATCGGCAAATCCTATAGCAAAATTCAATCAGAAACTCACGTGGCGACAGCAGGCTGCTCCCGTCCGATTTTCTCTTGGAGGACTGCCCTCCGTCGGCCACGACCACTGCAAGAATGTTTATTTATATATAATTTTTCTTGCTTTGTATTTGATCTGATTAATTAAAAATAATAAAAACATATAACTTATTTTTTTTAAATCATAAATGATGATTTCCAAACCTTGCTGTGTGAGTGTAGGCGGCTTCGGAACCTCCTCGGCGGCCTTCGCCGGCTTGGGATCCACCCAGTAGTAGTACTGCGGCCAGCCATTGCACTTGGAAGCCTGAAAATTTTTCTCGCAATGAATTCTCCAATGAACGAATTTTTCTCGCAATGAATTCTCCAATGAACGAACAGTTCTCGCAATGAATTCTCCAATGAACGAACTGTGGATAAACGAACATAGGGAAATCGTTTCCATTTATTTTTCAGACAAAGAAATCTCTCGTATCACTCTCGCAGAAGGTTGCAAATAAAGGCGCGCTCAACGAAAAAGTTCGTTTTAATAAATACCGCCTGCTTGTAAAGCGCACTTCCTAAAGCGCACAGGCAGGGGAAGTTTACAACACCAGACTTTTTTTTTATAAAAAAAGTATTTTTCTCACCTTGAAGTGGTGCCTCAGCTCCGCGGATGTGCGACAGTGGAATTTCGGGCATTTCGCGCACGTGAAGAACTTGCCTGAAAAACGCAAATTATTTTTTTTTAAATAAAAATAATAATTAGTTAAAATACCTTCAATATCCGCATGCCGCGCCATTATGTGGTCGTCGAAGGTGTCGGCCGTCGGCCCGGGGCTCACCCAGCGTCGATCGCACAGCGGGCAGCAGCGGTCGCGAAGCCTGAGAAATAGGATTACTTAAGCGGAAGTCAGTTTTGCGTAAAAGATAGGTGATGCTGGGGTAAACCCCCCGCTTAAAACGGGCGAAATTGATGAAAACCCGCCGCCAAAACAAAAATTTGTCATAAACCAATGCCAAAGGAGGAAAAAAGAGTTAAAACCCACCGCCGAAATTTTTGCATAGTAACGACCCTTTTTTACTGGTCGAACCCCGGTCTTTTTTACTCGCTTCCCATCGCACTACCACTGCGCTCGCCCTCTTACAGACGCGGGACGATCCTGCCGTCGTCGCCCTCCATCTCGTTCTCGGATTCGGAGAGGAAGTCGGAGTCGTACTCCTCGTTGGGTTGAAGAGTAGACCGAGGGGACATCAGAGTGGCCATCACTGAAATAATACTTATTTTCTCTCGAATCGTGAAACAAGGAGAAGGGAAATGAAAAATGCCTAAATAGTCGGCAGCTGTCAGCGAAGAAAAGCAATCACTGGGGAAAAGAGGAAATTTTCGGATCAATGTGGCGCGAAGGCTGGTAGATCGCGCGAATCGAACTAGGACATTCCTCAATGAAGCGATACTTGGCGAATTTCGCGATCTCGCGCCAAATCTACCGGTTCAAAAATGCTAAAACGCCCGGCCCTGTAGTGACGCCGAAAAGCGAATATTACGTTGCTCATCAGTCAAAATCCAACTCAATCTGCCTATCGATGCGAGAAAAGAGCAGGGTTTCACGGCTTTATTCCTACAGCAAAGGAGGGTATTTTCAGTGCCCACGGGGCGTGCACGGAAAATACTGTGTTTAGCGAATAGCTGCGCTGTAGCATCACTGTCAAACCAAGGTTAGAGCAGTTCTTTGATTCTCTGATGCACGAGTTAGACAAGGAAGCAGTCCAGAAGAATTCACATCCAATTTCTTCATTATCTACCAGACACGCGGCAAAATACTTAGAAATTATTTTGAATTCGGATTATAATCGCAGGCCACTGTCGGCGGCATTATCATATACGGAATGTAAACCGCTTTACGAAGAGTTACGCGCAGTGTTGGAGAACGGTTGGGAAAACAAATCTAAAAGAATTCACTTCGAATATCACGATAGACAAAGAGCAACTACGAACAGAATTAGAAAGCACCACACTACAACCATAAATCCTTACCACCATGTATTCCGATGCCTTCTCGTCGCAGCAAGAGTGGTCGTACATTCATCTCCAGTTGCTCACCATCAGCGGCCGCCCGGCCATTCGACGCGGGCTTCACTGAAATTAAAAATTTTAATTTTTAATTTAAAATTGTGTTTGAATTGAACAAACCCCAAGATAAAAAATAGTTTAAATTTATTTTGCAAATCGAGCGGTGGTCAACGTGGACACTTTCGTGTACTAATGCGAATCGGAAACTATCTACTGTGTTTGGAACGTTCGGCGCTCAACCACTTTCGTAGTTCTTTCCGATAAACACATCAAAAATATCCGAATAAATGCCAACTAAATATAAAAAAATTCAGCTGTTCTCGCCAAATGAAAAGTAAAACAATCGAAAGACTGAAAATAACAAACATCGAAGATCCACGCGTTCTCCACGAATCTCTTGTCCGTGTTCTTGCTCAACGCCACCAGGCAGCACTCAATGTCACGCTGGACAAAGTAGCCAACGAGCTGAAATACATGTGGAATTATTACAACGAGCGTACCCTTTTTCAAATAATAAAACTATACAGTTTCGACATTTTAGATAACGGGGACAAAAGTCGGCTTCCGTATCGGCTACGGTATAGCCTTAAAAATGCGAAAACAGAAAAAAACAGCGCGACAGTCGACAGAAATTACGAAAACGGAAAAAAATCATCGCTATTCTCCGCGTTGCCATTGTTGGCAAAGTGCCAGAATTTCAAATAGACTATTTCACGGATGCTGAGTTCGTGTAGATGCGCGTTTTATCTTACAAGTGGGGTAAAATTGATTTTTGGCCAATCAGACTTTAATATATTATTAATTCCACCGATAATAACTCTTTCCGCCATCAATACTGCACAAGGTACAGGGAGAAACTAGAAACAGCAAACGCCAGAGATCAGAGTAGGGCAAAGAGGGCTCGAAGCTAACAGAATGGCTACACCATGGTCTCTGTATCTCATCCGCCACTCTCGATACACCTGATGACCAAGCTACAGCGGCCTGGGCGACCGAAAGCAACAAGGACATTTGTCGTCTTATCATCCGTTGACAATACGGTCTATAAATGAAGCAATGTGCTCTGGGCTACATCGATTAGGTCGAGACAGCTGGACCAGAATGTTGTCACGGACTTTCCTATTATTTGCTAGTGCCACAGGACTCGCAGGTAAATCTCTGAATTGCAAACTTCTTCAAAAACTTTATTCTTTCTCCAGTTGCAATCTGCCCATCCGGCTACGACGCCTGGGACGACGGCGAGTGCTACAGCATCTTCACTACGGAAGTGGTATGAACTTTCTTTTCGTCATAGCTCAGTCGGAAGGCTACTATCCCATTGGCCAGAACACGGGGGTTCGAATCCGGGGAGCGCCATGAAGTTTTGTCGGCCATAACATTTCAGGTGAGCTTCGCTGCTGCCAAGCAGATGTGCGAGGGTGACGAGGCTAACCTTCCTTCGATCCATCAGGAGAAGGTCTAGTGTCCGGTCCTAGAAAAAGAAGTCTTGTTCTTAGCAAGCGTACCACCTCTACGACCTCTTCATCCTGACGAGCACGCGTTCAAAGAGCGTAAGACCATATCCGGATCGTGGAAAGACGTACTTTTCCAGTTCTGGTTGGGAGCGTGGTGCAACGTCTCCGATCAGGTTCTCCATTGGTCAGATGGAAGTTCGTTCGACTACGAGACAGGAAGTAAGCATCGATATTTCTAACAAGTTTTTTCTGAAAGAACTGATTTCATGACCCTTTCATCGGTAATTAAACCCCTAAAAGGATTTAAAAAATAAAATAAAATTCGGAATTAAGAACTCGTGGACTGCCGCTTCTCCGGTCCGACTGCCTATGTAATGGCTGGTCCGAATGTCTGGATGCCGTATCCCTTGGATGGCAGCAAATCCTCCGTCATCTGCCATAAGAAGAAGGATCCAGAACGTGACAACCTTATTACTTACAACATTAAAGGGTCCCTGCCACGAAGACTGTTTTGAAAATATCGTTTGAAATTTGCACTATTACTGAATTTCAGGGAAATGACACAATTGTGTACACTTTCGCTTGCGACCGTAACACAAAAGTGTACGACTATTTGATGGACGACACAATTGTGTATGGAGTTGTTCCTGGGGAACACAGTTGTGTCGTTTCCCTGACATTCAGGGGTTCAAATTTCCGATTTTGGAGTTCGATTTAAAGTTTAAGTAATTTTTTTCTGAACTTTTCGTTATGTTTTTGCGTCATCCAAATCGGCCCGAACCCATTCTCTTGCTCAGAATGGTCACTCCAGACCATCGTGGCAGGGACCCTTTAAAGTAATTGTTTAGCTCCTGTCGACTGTGAGGACTACGATCGCTACGATGACAACACGTGCTACAAGTGACTTTTTTTTAAATAAAAAACAATTTAAATTTCGAACTATTTTGTTCACACAATTCAGGTACTTCTTCAATACGTTAACGTGGAAAGATGCAGAGAAAATATGCGCCGGTGAATTGGGATCCATCATCTCTATCCACGACATGGCTGTGAGTCACGTTTCTAGTCGAATGGTAGAGTGCGTGGATGGTTTTTTTTTGGACGGTTGCTAGTTTGACTCAGTCGGATGCTTATAATCTTTTGTAGATGAACGACTTCGTTCGCCGCACAGCGATCGCCAATCATGACTACGAGGGACCGCATCTCGGCCTTGAGTTAAACGCACTCGGTACGTTATCCAGTGGCAAATTAACTTCAAGGGTCTATTTTTCGCTCACTTTTTCAATTTGAAGTCTTTACTTGACCTCCATTCCAGCTCCACCGCTCAACCTCTCATGGTCGGATGGCACGCGGTTGGACTTCCAGAACTTTGCTCCAGGTAAAAGAACGATGCAATTAGTCACAGTTTTGGCATTTTCGAGATGAAGAATATACGATAAGAATTCTTTCGAGGCGGCGCCACTCCCTGTCCCCAACTGGCGACACCCACTGGTAAATGGGTCAATGATGGCTGTGAAGCGTACCGCTCCTTTATGTGCGCCCGGAAGCGTGAGTAGCTCATACTTGGATCTGTTTATCGATTTTATAGCCTTCCGCATGATCGACCATGGGCTCACCGGTGACTGCCCGACGATGAACTCGTTTGGAGCTGGACAGGATGTCAGTCTGCGATTGACATCTGCGGTAACACGGTATATTAATTTCAGGTCTTCTCGCCATCGTATCCAGCAGCGCTTCGCAATGCAATCGCGTGCGATTACAACATCGCTGTCGACGTGGGAAAGAGGGTCGAAGTGGAGGTAAGCATAGAATGAAATCACAGGAGATTTAGTCAATTCAGATAGTCAACCTCGAAATCAACGCCTGCTGCAACACTGTGGACGTCTTCGATGGTGCGAACAAGATCGCAAAGTAGGGTCATCCTCGCTTCTCAACGTTCCAAGAAACTGTTATTTTGCGTGCCGCACTAAGTCACACAAAAAGTGATAAGAGTGGCGTACGATACGAAAGTGTGTAAGAATCAACCCACGTGAAAGGAGGAAGCCCCCTTTTGTTTAGCTGGACTGGGACGGCAGAGCCAGGGACGCGCATTCGCTCCTCCGGCAGCAACCTTCGCCTCCGCTACACGACAGAGGCAGGCGGCAGTTGGAACACGCGGGGGTGGCACCTCAAGGTGCACGCGGTGTGATGGAATATCGGCATTTATTCGGCTAGTGCACGCCCGATAAAAATGTACAGACAAAAAATATCTGCTCAGTTTTACTGATCAAAGTCTAGGAGAAATATGACATGCCATGCTATAATGTCGGGAAATAACCAATGACGTCAATCAAGTGCTTGTTCGGCATCCGCGACTTCCCATGCAGCATCCGCTTTCGCTTCCTTGGCTGGCTATTTCGGTGTCCTCGATGGTAGCCTCGGGGTGACTTGGCTTGGCTCCACGGCCCTCAGCAGCAGTTGAACAAGAAGTCAGAAGCAGAGCGACGATGAGCAGGACGAACATGACTCCGTATGAAAGTCACGCCACCCATAAATATCGGCTGTGCGTGTTGTTGCGGATTAGCTCGATATATAAATAGATTCAGCATGTCAGTGAGACAACATGGGCGATGCGAAAACATCTGCTCATATTCCTTGATAGCGTGGTTTCTGATGCATTGCACTTCAATATGGTTCCAGGCAAATTCCACTTTTGCATCGCTTGTGGGATTGTGCTGACTTTATTCCCAACATGTCGTGAATACTTAAAGAAGGACTGGGAAGAACTTCTTGGCAAATTGCCAGTCTTAATTGGAGTGCATTTCTCCGGACGTCGACGTATCGAAATGTGTCCTTTTCATACGTCGAGTCTGGAGAAATGCACTCTCATTAAGTGGAAAAGTGGCTGCCAGACCTTCTTTAACACTTTGAAATGGAAAGAAAGGTCGTGCTTGCTGCAGCTGGGGGCTGATGCTTGGCGGATGATGGGCGGATTCCGAGGAGTTTGAGAGCTGCCCGTCGGTAGCTGTAATTACACTTTTTGATATTTATATTGTATTCTAAATAGGAAGGATACAATACCCGGTGACAAAGGCGATGATGAGAATGGGGTCAATGAAGGGAAAGAGGCTGGTGGTCATGAATATCGGCGTTCCGATCGTGCCCAGTTCCAAGCCGAGCAGTGTCGTGAAAACGATGATGAAGAGAGGAATGTAGGAGAAGACGCAGGGAACAAGTGTCTGAGCATTTGATTTATCGACGTGTGAGCCTCAAAAAAGGTCGGTAAAATTTACTTGGTCGACATGTTATTGTTTTTATCGCGCTTTCATGTAACGAAAATGAGTCTGATGTGTGTTTTTCCAGTGGTGTTCCGAGAGAATTCGGAACGCAAATAGCATCCGGTTTCTGATAAGTATTTGATGACTTTCGGATAAACCTGGAAGAGCAGTGCACGAAAGAGCTGCTCCTGTAGTTTCCGCGTCTGTGATTGTATGAATGATCTGCATTAGGGGTAAATAGACACTGTTACAGCGGTCTTCCATACTCAGCAGATGCAAACACCCGCAGGATTCGGACGACGCACGTGCCGATAATGGCAGCCGTCGCCACAATCGTCGACATGACGATGATCATTGCAGCGATGCTCGCCTCGCTCCACGAACGTTCACCATCCGCCAAGGGCCACTGCAAAAATGGAATGTTATGTATGTAGTACCAGAGGCATAACTTGAATTTCACAAAACAAAAAATACAGGCTGCTTCATGTACCTACAGGCAGACGGAGATATCCAAGGCTTGAGGTTTGCTAATTTCAAGTCTACAGCAGTCTTCAATGTTGTAACCCATAGCCAATGGGCCATAGTGTGATGATGAAACATTTCGCGCGATCTTTTCAACGTGGAACACAAGGTTCAAATCGTACCCAATACACGATACAGATGACTACGGGGCGATGCTTGTCCATCAGGTCGACTCCATGCAGCTCCAACACATCCGCGTTGAAAAGAGCCAGTTTTTCTCTGCTCGGCAGGAAACCAATGGCTATTCCAACCATGAAGATTGCAACGTAGATAATGTCAATAGCAACGCCATAGAACCATGTGCGCAATGGATGACCATGCAATCTGGTGGCCCAATTGGGACTGAACTTGTAATTATATCGGTTCTCGAACAATATAAACCTGCACAGTGCGGCATAGCGGTATATGAAGTGGAAAGCGAGGATAATCATCGACTGATAGTATATGGCAACCAGGACGAATAAAACTGAAATTGGATGAACCGCGACAACCTTTGAAAGAATACCGGATATTCCAAACCACTCCGGGAGATCGACGAGATGTTCACCATAAAGAAGGTATCCGAAGGATTTCAGATGAAAGACCTCAATGAATACCATGCGTTAAATGATATTGTCGGCGGAATTAACCATACGGAGCTCATGCTCATCGCCCTACGATCTCTGTCCACAGTTCTCTCGTTTCTCTAACTTGTCTGGCTGTTAGAGAAACGAGAGAACTGTGGACAGAGATCGTAGGGCGATGAGCTTACATTCCGTATGGTTAATTCCGTCGACAAGAGATGACATACCGGGACTGCAATGACGTGACATGCTGCCACTGCAATGTCCGTTATAGCAAAGCAGATGAGAAGTTGACGATAGCGGCCGACCTATAAATTCCTGCCACTTCTTTGACTTAACGTCGTGTTACACACCTGAGGAAGTGGAGTCTTCATCAAAACAATCAGCAGAAACAAGTTAACGACGAGAGACAGGCCAAACGTTGTATAAGTCAAACTCTGAGCTTTTGAGTTTCGATTTGTTTCCGCGATTGGTAACTTTGTGGATATAAGACGGGATGACATAGCGAGCGAGATCGACGAGCATAGACATTTTGATTCAGGGTGCAACTCTTCGTCTCGGAAAAAATCGAAGAGCGTGCTACCGTCCAATAATATAAGGTGATCCCGTGCAACCGCAATGGTGTTACTTAGCCAGACTAGTAATTATTATTCAGGGGCTTCTCCCATAATTGGCCTCTCTTCGTTCGCTGTGATATCTCACTGTCAGAATGGACAGATGGTTATATATTTTTCTTGTACATATAGCAATATTCCTTGCGGGGAGATTCGTTTCGGCAGAATAGGATTCTTCCGTCGAAAATTATGTTCGAGCTGTCGGATTCGTAGTGAGTCGCTCGATCCAAAGCCACTCGGGTACACGGACAAGGTCTATGGAACGTAGGGAGTCCTCACAAAAGACAGCTGCTGTACCCCTGCGTTCATTAGTCCTTCACAACTCTGTTCTTCACAACGGTAACCGGCGACGCACACACACTTTTTGCCGCTCGCTTTACAGCAGAGTCCTTCTTTGCCTACTCTCTGTTGCGTAGGAAGGAAGCAAGAGTCTTCTCGGCCAGTCTGGACTCCCTCCATCCCGTTGGTCCCTCATTGACAAGAGACTGGGCAGAATGAAGAGAAGGTAGACGAGCATGGAAAGAAAGGATACTTCACGACCGCGTTGCTATCCAGAAAGAAAGAGAGAAACGTAGGGAGAGCGTCCATCCGCATTAGCCAGTGGCTACTCCATTTCACACTTGCGCGTTAGCTTTGCTGTATCATTCCGACCGTCTCACGTTCATTTTTTCTTTTACCATCGCTTCAATGGAAGTGTCGTCTTTTTGCAGGGTAATAAAAAACGAAAAGACTTACCAAATCATGCCGGGCGATACACCCAACGCCTCCGATCCCTGCATCTGCCAGGTCTGCAAATGCGGGTGAGTCAGGTTGGACTTGAGAAAAAATGACGCGAACTGTACCCGTCCACTTTGCTGTGAACATGTTGTTAGTCCTTGAACTTTCCAACAATATTTCTTTGAAGAAATCACCTCTGCGAGCACGTCGACCCTGGTTTTCGCATGAATGGCGGCATCGAGGGAACGACCGAGTATGCCAATCAGTACCTACACAAGGGAGCCGAACGTGCTCATCAGATTCGGAGGGCAGACAATCTGGTGAGCAATCAAAACTCGTTGAATGAACTGAACATCTGTTACTTTGTCTTTGGCGATGGGGAAAAAACTCTGACAAAACGTTGAACTCGTGTTCAGGCCCAAACGGGCGACTTCGCCGGACTGTCCACGCACAATGCAGATTATGTCAAGAAGCAGGTAGGGCCACTCCTTGAGATCGAGCAAAATTTCATACAGGCTGAGCGCATGGGCGCCTATCGGCCGCCCACGAACGTCGTCAACACCGGGCCTTTCCAAGGGCTGTCGACGCACAACGCCGACTACGTCAAGAAACAGGTATACTCGAATTTATTTGTTCGCTTTTTAGCTAAATCAGACATTTTTCGAATTAGAATTGTGCATATTTAGGCTGAGAGAGTGGGCGCGCTGCGTCCACCCACGCACGCTGTTCAATCTGGTGACTTTGATGGCATGACGACGCATAACCAGGACTACATCAGAAAAAAGGTCCTCCTTGTTATATCTAATAACATTTTGAGGTAACGTCCTTGCAGGCCGAAAGAGCGGTAGCGCTGCGTCCGCAGACGCACGCCATTCAATCTGGTGACTTCGATGGCGTCACCACGCACAACGCCGACTACATCAAGAAGAGGGTATGATTGGCATTTGAGAGCTCTAGAATGAAAATGCGATGAAAGAGGCTTAGATTGATAGAGTCACATTCTTGCAAAGCAGCAAGCGTTACCGTGAAGAATTATGCAACAAATTATTTCGAAGTGTTTCGAGCAGAACAAGAAATATTTTCTAACAAAGGGTGAGCGCGCTGTTGCCATCCGCCCGGCGTCGAACATGGTGCAAAGCGGAGACTTCGACGGCATGACTACACACAATGCTGACTTCGTCAAGAAGCAGGTATGGAAAGCTCCCGTATGCCCGGGATTTTCGAGACTCGCTTCGAACCTTCATGCTTTCAGGCTGCACGAGTGGGCGCTATGCGTCCACAGACTCATACCATCCAATCGGGCGACTTCGACGGAGTAACAACCCACAACGCCGACTACATCAAGAAAAAGGTGGGATCTTTCTTGGATGCATTGATAGTCTTGTTAAGGGCGAGAGAGCGCAAGCCATAAAACCCACATCAACCATGATTCAATCCGGTGATTTCGAGGGAATGACCACACACAATGCCGATTACATCAAAAAGAGGGTGAGCTCTCTTTAGTATACACATAAAAATGACGATGATGTGTTTGGGGAGAGCGAGCGCAGGCCATTAGACCCGCTTCGACCATGATCCAATCGGGTGACTTCGAGGGCGTGACCACGCACAATGCAGACTTCATAAGGAAGAGGGTTGGGACATTACCTTGGAAAATTGAGGCGTAGCATTGAAGGGCGAAAGGGCTGTCCCCATACGGCCAGCTTCGCAAGTTCTTCAATCCGGTGACTTCGAGGGCACGACCACCCATAACGCAGACTTCGTTAGGAAGCAGGTCTAGTTGACCCTCGGGGACTGGGATGAATAGCGTTAATTCCAGGGTGGTAGGGTGGCGGCCATTCGACCTGCGCTGCACGTGATACAAACGGGCGATTTTGACGGAGTGACCACACACAATGCCGATTTCATCAAGAAGAAGGTCCTTTCATTTGGAAGAACTGTAACAGTGATGATTCTTACAGACAGACAGAGTGGGAGCGCTGAGACCGCAATCGCATGTGCTACAGTCGGGTGATTTCGATGGCATAACTACTCATAATGCTGACTTCGTTAAGAAGCGGGTTGGAATTCCCTATTCGTTAAGAGTGAAGAAGTTGTTTTGAGGGCGAAAAGGTTGTCGCAATTCGGCCCTCCTCCCATGTGCTTCAATCCGGTGACTTTGACGGCATAACGACCCATAATGCTGACTTCATTAGAAAGCAGGTTGGGCATTCCCGAGAAAGCGTGGAGGAAATACTTATAGGGTCAAAGAGCTATCCCCATTCGACCAGCCTCACAGTTGCTACAAACTGGTGATTTCGATGGCATAACGACGCACAATGCTGATTTCATAAAGAAGAGGGTTGGGACCGCCCATGGCTCTAAATGTTGAGACGGTCAATTTGAAGGGAGAAAGGGTTGCCCCGATTCGTCCATCCTCCCACGTGCTGCAGTCGGGTGACTTTGACGGCATAACTACGCATAATGCTGATTTCGTTAGGATGAAGGTATGTGGTATGAAAAAGCGTGAGACGATCGAGTAAAGAAGGAAGAAATAAACACTCCGATATGCAGTAAGAAACGATAGTTTTCAGGGTGAACGCGCCGTGCCCATTCGGCCGGCATCAAACGTCATGAACACTGGCGACTTCGACGGCATGACGACGCATAACGCCGACTTCGTCCGCAAGCAGGTTGGTTGACAAGAGGCATCGGTACAGTATTGTCTTTACCCAGGCCGAACGCGCAGCCCGCATCATTCCACAATCTACCATGATGCAGTCCGGCGAATTCTACGGCAACACCACGCATAACGCAGACTTCATCCGTATGCAGGTAAAGCATGTCGTCTCATTGTCGGAGAAGCTGTCCTGTTAGGATGGTACAGAGACGGTAGAGAAAATGCCGAAGATGATTTGCTGATTTGCTGATCAGGCATTTGCTGAAATGATGATGAACTCTTAATTCAGGGTCAGCGCGGTCAAGCCATCCGTCCTGCGTCCAACCTTGCGAACACTGGTCCCTTCGCCGGCATGTCGACTCACAACGCCGACTACGTTAGGAAGCAGGCAGATATCTGTCCCGCGGAGAAGGTCCTAGCGAGGAGGTACTATTGGTCGTAAATGGAAAAGCAGAACGTTGCTTTCAGAAACCAGTACAACTTCAACAACGTCCAAGGGCATCGACACTTCCGCGGGCGTGGTGTAGCACAGTAAATGGGCAAACCAACTCCAACTTTCTTTTTGAGCCCCGTGATAAATTATGCTGTCACGTTGAAGAATAAGCTCTTTTGGCTCTGTTACAGTTTACGGGTCCCATGAAAGTTGGCGGGTCCCATGAAAGTTGACGGGTCCCATGAAAGTTGGCCGGGTTAGTAGCCTTTGAGCGACT